>JAZKJV010000992.1:0-211037 GCA_037367405.1 Ottelia alismoides
TGGTCTGTTGAGCAACCACAACTGCTCGTAGTCGTAAACGAGATCATCTTTGATCGCAGAATTCTTCCTCCGTCAAAGAACATTTGGGGAAGAACACTGGTTCAACTCCAGAATCGGTGTGAACCGTCCGATTATCAAAAGAGAAACTCGATTTGATCCATTCAATTAAGTTGAACCGCAACCATCAGATTGTCATCTGACGATCCAGATCAATCCAACTGCTCGATCGCTTAAGGACCAGCCACGCGCCAAGCGATTGAAAAGCCACCCCGCTGCTCAAGCTTTGCACAAGGATCTTACGTGCACATGACCATATTTTGTGGGGAATTTGCTATATATTCCCCAAAGATTTTGCTATTTGCGAACATGTTCATCCAGCTGGTGGTCATGTGCGCAAGCATGCGCCTCTTACGGATTTGCGTGCCTACCCCTAGAGGTCATTGATTTCACGCTCAGATCCTTCACCAGTGGCCTGCACGTGCAAAGCACGTGACTTCTGGAATAATTGCAAATGAACCCTCCAACTTCTGTTATCTTACACTCGTGCTCCCAACTTCTGAGCTTTTCACTTGCACCCCTATAGTTTCGTATTATTACATATACACCCTTATAACTGTATATATAGTCATATACTTTTATTACATAATAAATAAAATACAAAACATAAATTTAATAAAAATACATAAAAATACCCAATAATATACTATATACAGTATCTAATCGGTTTTAGAAAATTAAAAAGATTTTCTAATATTAGCACATCATTAAAATACTAAAAAAATAACAAACTATAAAATCTAAAAAAATAAACACTCTTAAAAATCTAACAAAAAGTTCTTGTAGTGATTTTATCATATTTTACATAATAAACCAAAAACAAAATAAAAATCAAATATTAAAATCAATAAAAAATAAAAATATATAAAAAACTGAAAATTCATAACTAATTCATTAAAAAGTACAAAAATACCAACAATGTATCATTTTAAAGATACTTTCGCCTACTTTTTAATAAAAAATAAAAATATTTTCTCACCACTTTCAATTTTAAAAAGAAAAAATATTTCACAGTTTTCAATAAAAGAAGTCCATTTTTCTCCTTAAAAATAATTCAAAATTCAATTAAAATTCTAAAAACCTTATAAAATTCATAAAAACAGAAAATAATAATAATAAACATCAACATAAAAACATAAAATCAGATAAAAATTGCAAAACATTTTCTAAAAAATACAATATACGTAAAATAATAAAAATAATATAAAAATTCATTAAAAAATAAAATTAAAAAATACCTAAAAGTAAATAAAAAAATTAGGAAACCAATTAGCTTAATTTTCTATAGTTTTACCCTAGTTTTCCAATAGTTTGCTTCCTTGAGTTTGACACTCCCAAACTTAATGCTATATACTTGAGTTTAGGAGTATAAATAAAAATAAAAAATGATAATTAAAAATTATCTTTTTCTGGTAAAACTCACCTGGTTATGTCTCCTTTGCAGGAAGAAGAAGACCAAGGATTTGGAGTTTTTCAGATGGCGTCGTTGCCGATAATAGTCCCATCACCAAGATACCAAGCATGGAGAAGGAGTTTACAATTGTCTCTGATCTCATGAATAAGTGGGTGCAATGCAAGAGAAAATAGAAGTGGGCCTAGGGGATCACCTTGCTGCACTCCTGTGGTCGACCATATATGATTGTCCCCGATATATAATCTGGCAGCTTGAGCATATAGAAACTCTGCCCATGAAGAAATAGACGGACATCGCCTCCTAACTTCACAGAACATTGAAGATCTATCTATCATGTTGAAAGCATTAGAGAAATCAACTGTAAGCATTGCGAGTGATCCATCACCATGAAGCTTGATCAAAAGCTGATTGGTGTTGTGTAATATGGCTTCCGCTCTTCCAGATACACCAACTCCAAATTGAAAGTCATTGAGGTACTTAGACATCTCTTTGCCCACCGTTGTCATAGCAACTTTGGATACTAAACGTCTCCAGATTGTACCCACTACAATAGGACGTATGCCATTGTCAGGTTTGAGTACTGGAGTAAGAGGTGCAGAAGCTACGAACTCAGCCAAACTCAAGGGACGTCTTCCGCATAGCCATAAGTTAACCACCATGGTGATCGCGCGTAGAAGATCAGTGGCAATTACAGATCCCTCCCTACAAAGGGCATCTAAATGTGTTGAGCTCTTAGGCCATCTCTGCCACACGATATCCTTTTAGGAAATGATTTGATTGATTGTAAAATAACATCTACATCAGTTGTATGAGGGGTCTCTGAAGTCAAGAAATCTGGTAAGGAAGGAGGTGACTTATGTCGATGTTTAGCCTCTAAGGCTTTCAGAGAATCTTCATTATAAGGAGCCACTCCTGAAGAGCACAAAACCTTTATTGCTGCTGAAAAGTGTCCATCTGACACTTTACGAATACACTGCCTAATGTTGGAGTTTGGATTCTCCTGACAGGAATTGTTCTGACTAAGACACTGCGTCCCTGATATATCACATTTCAGAATGTCATCCGCCAACTTGATGAAACCGTTTATACTACCCTAAATAGTTAGCAAGCTCAAAATAAGCCGTTGTTGCAAGACTTTCTATTGCTAGATCTTCTATCACGCATATTCATAGGCCTAAATACCTGTAGTGTGCATCGAGGAAGAAGTAGCAATTTCATCCAAGCAAATATGGATCCCGGCGCTGCGATAACTTGGTGGAAAGTTGTCTTCAGAGCTTGAGAAAAAGCAAGACGACAACTGGAAGGAATACTCTTAACAGTGGTGATAGGAACTTTGAATATACGATCAAGCAATGTAGCATCCACAACTAACCCGTCTGTGACAACATGTATGACAGGTGGGAGGGATTTCAAAATGCCGATAATGTACCCCTGAACCACCCTAGTATCATATGTAATCCGAATAAGACCATTGTCATGATGGCAAGCATGAGTAGCCAAGGATGGATAGAGGGGAGGGCAAGGAGGAAGAAAGTATCACCCTTAGTATAATTCTATGGCAAACTGGATTCTAAAAATAGAATCCAACTTTGAGAAGGAAGGCTCCTTAGTAACTCTCTCTCTCTCGCACTCTTTTAAATCTTTCTCTTGTTGATCCTTTCTCTCCCCTTCATTTTGTTCTTTTAGCCTTTGGATAACTAAAAAAGTATATGGCAACATTGCTTTTAAGGCTGTGAAAGTGTATATTTTTATTAGTTAATATTATGCCTATTAAACTTTTGACTCGTTGATAGTACAATCATTAAAAAATAATTATATATTAACTTTATATCTATAATTGTTAATTAATAACTAGATAATAATCTTGATTTAGTTATTTGGTCATATTATTTGACCAAAAACATTAGAACTTTTTTGAATTTCTCAAAAAAATGATATGAGAAAAGTGAGATCATACTAATTAATAGTAAATAATATTTACTTTCTTTCTAAAAAAAGATAAAAATGATCGAATAAAAAAGTAGGAAAGAAATTGTTGTAAATAGATTATTCAACAATTTGAATCGAATGGATTTTATTGCCTCTATTATGTATTTTTCAATAAAAAGAAGAAGGACAAAGAAAACTCTATCGCAGAGCTATATGCATAAAAAAAGATAACATGAATAGTTGAATACTGAAGGTATTTTTTACTACGATAAAATTCAATCTAAATGTATTTCAATTATAAGCTATTATTTGCTAATCTTAGAAATATACAGAGATAAATTTATAGAAATTATAGTAATTACTAATCTTGATTATGTTATTTTTCTGATTATATTTAGATTTTTTTTTAAAAAAATGGATTTTTATTAGTAATGTTGCTTATGAGAAAGTTTTATCAAAGTTATATACATAAATTACAATTTATTAAGTTTTATTGAAATATATGATTGCACTTGTCAACATATATAATAATATAAGAAGAAACTATTCAATACGTGAATGTGAAATGGTGATTGCATAATTTAGTTATTATTCTTGCATGAGATATAATTTTTTATATTATTGTAATATATTGTTACTTGCAAGTCAAGGAATCAAGAATTCCACTTTGTTGCATTTAAAGAATGGAAAGATATTTTAAACGAGCATGAGGTAATTTAATGAAGAGTTATAACATGATTTTTTGTATTGTACTTATTTCATATGTTGGATGTTTCTATTACATTTATAGATATATGGTTATTTTTAATTTGTGCCCCCTCCGATATAATTTCCTGGCTCCGTCCCTGTGATTCGCAGCTTGTATCTTCATACACCTCATGCACATCCACTGATAATGACGTCATGCAAAGCAGTAACACGGTCATCGCTGGAAAGATGCACACTTTTGATATGAGAGAAGCGTGTAAAGCCTTTACTCCCCTCCCTACCATGCGGACAACAATGAAAGTTCCAAAATGGGCACATCAAGCCATCTGAATGACGTGAGACACTCAAAACCTCAGTATTATAAGGTTGTGAGATCTCACTAAATGGTTGGAACGTGGATGCACAAGATATACGAGGAATCTCTCCTTCTTCAATGTCGGGTGTACTGTTGTCATCTCAAGGGGAGACAACGGCAAGAAGACGACGTTGCCTGTCACAGGATGTGTTGCGGTGGAGAAGTTGATGCTGCAATTAGAGCTGGAACAACCTACTACCAAAGCAATGGAGCAGGAACCGACGAGGGGCCACAATAGGATAAGATGGAAGTGCGGAGGTAAGATCGCAATTAAAGATTGGATGGCGTGATAGATCAACCTCCAGATTTCAGGAGGGTTGGAGTCATGGGGGGAGGCTGTAGGAGGGTAGGGGTAGGAGAGGGTTGCAGGAGGATAGGGTTGCGGCCGGGAGGTCGGGTGTCAGGGGCTGTTGCAGGACAGGAAGGGAGGAGCTGCCGTCGGGAGGAGCGGCTGGGCGCTCAGGCGTCGGCAAGGTTGCTGGCGTCGGGCTCAAGGGAGCTGGTGGTTGTGAGGAGCCTAGGGTTGGGCGTCGGGAAGCTTGGGGCCCGGGTATGGGCAGCAGGGCTTGGGGGCGAGGGCAGCGAGGGTGCGACAGGGCTTAGGGCGGGGTCTCGGGACGGTGACAGGACTCGCAAGAAGGGCGGGGGCAGCATGGGGTGGGCGGGGGGAGAGAGATTTCCCTGACAGGGCATCCCCATTACCTAAATGCCTTGTCAGGGTATATGATTTTAAGAATTCCATGCAGGGCATCGATCGACGAACGGTTCGTCGATCGGCAAACCGTTGGTCGATCAATGCATTTTCTGGCATATTATTGATTATCGGCATCGATCGACGAACGGTTCGCCGATCGGCAAACCGTTGGTCGATCAATGCATTTTCTGGCATATTATTGATTATCGGCATCGATCGACGAACGGTTCGCCGATCGGCAAACCGTTGGTCGATCAATGCATTTTCTGGCATATTATTGATTATCGACGAATCATTTGTCAATCGAACGGCTCACGCGATCACAACAGGCACAACATCACAGCAAAGGATCCTCTCTATGTGTCCAAACCTCCGCTCTCGTGAAAGCATGAACCAACCTAGAGGCGTGGCCTCAAACAGACGGCCAATCCATCGTAACCTCCCCTATGCGAACTCTTCAACTGACATTCCTGAAGTGATCAACCACCACAGCCCCAATGGCACGCTTACCTTCGCATCTCCCCCACCTCATGAGAGCTAATAAGGTTGTGTCTTCTTCTAATTGGCCACAACGTGAAAGAAAGGAGTATTGGCATCACTTTTCTTCAACATCGTCTGTCTGGATCTTTTCTTCCACTCAATCTCTCCATCCCGATTCATTGTTCTAGCTTCAGAGCATCCAATTAGGGAAGCGGATCCTCTGCTGGGCAGTAGGGATCTGCTGCAACCGGGAGTGTACCCAAGCTGCTCGATCTCGATCGAGCGGTTCGCACGAAATCAAGGGTTTTGTGGGTCCTTACCGTGTAAACCGCTCGATCTCGATCGAGCGGCTCGGGTACACTCCAGGGTTGCAGCAGATCCCTGCTGCACAGCAACATCCTCTCCCTTTCCGACATTCTCGGACTTCTTTATGAAATGACAACAACATCCTCCTTAGAGCTACAAGACGAGCCGTCAAATCACGCGAGACAGAACCAGAAGGTTGCACCTCTTCCCAACATGCGACCACCGGCTGAGGAAACCCCCGCTTCCAACAACCAAGCACTCTCAAAACAGAATATAGAACCAGGTTGGGAGGCCTCTCCTGGGTCATGGTCGTAAGAATGCGAATGTGGCAGAGAGACAACCGAGGCCAACGGGAAAGCCCCAAAAGCTCCACAAAACTTAGGAACCGATACAACGGAGAAAAGTAGAACGAATTCCTCCAGGTGTATCGAGAATTCCTCTCAGATCCTTTGCTGTTACAACACCTGGTGTGACGCAGGGAGTCATTCTATGAGGATCGGGATTCACACCAGTCATCCCGACCCCCTCTGAACACCGTCCGATCCTCATCGAGCGGCTCCCCTCGGTGCTGAAAAAATAGAGGATCCGCTCCCTATCCCTCATAGGTCAAGGTGTAAAACTCCGTATATTTTATGCATGGCATTGGCATCTATAAAATAATCTTTTTTATATATAAAGCCCCATCCCTACTCGTCGAGATTTTCCAACAAATACCCCAATCTATATTTCCAAAAATCACCAGATTTTGGATTAAAAGTAAACATTGAAGTCATGGGTAAGAAAATGTAAAAGAAAAAGTTTACACAAGGACGTAATGATATAAAAGAACAATAATAATGTAAAATTTATACATAACATCCTAGGAAATTTGAAATTTGAGAACCAAAGGAGGGGTAGGACGAGATCACACATCCACCACTTCCCTCACCTTCTTCCTCCTCGCTCCACCACTCTTCGCTGTCGGCCGCCGCCTTCGAGCGCTGACGGCCAAGTCGCTGAACGCTTCGAGGACGTACTTGTGAACACTCCGATCGTTCATGTCGAGATAGCACAGCAACAGCTCCTCCATGAAGTCCCAATCAACTGGCCTGCACAAGGCGCATCCTTGTCGCGCCGCCATCACTTCTTCCATCGACCGACGGAAGTCGGTGTACGGGTCGCTCGATAACATCCTCACCGCCGCCACGCCGTCTTCGGTGGCTGCTGTCTGGTCGAGGTCCGACGACGACTCCTCTTCTGTTCAAACACAAAGTAATTAACGTTAATAACTTAATATAACTCTCTCTTTACTTAATTGCAAGAGTTATACTATAAGAACAATAATGTCTTATTGGAAACTCCTATTTTTGAAAAAAAATAATTCTCAAAAGAATAATGATGAGTAAAATAGTTGTATTAAAGAAATGATCTTGGTGTAGAAACTCCTATTTTATCTAATTATACTATAACCCCTTTAATATTTGAATATACGCCATCACCCATATAGACAGGGGGCTTATGTATTAAACAGAGTAAGATTATAAGTGTAGTGGTGCAGACTGCAGTAACAAATATTATAAGGGGTCACAATGTAAAAATCTAAAGAAAAAAGATTCATATGTTACAAGTATTTATTTTATTATTAGTGGATTACTTGACTAGGTTTATCCAATGTTTTTGAAACCGAACCGGACGCCGAATCAGAAATGATCGGATTGGGTTGAATCATGTAATCAAATCGATTCAATCGGATGATGACATTATCATTATTTAAAATCGGATTAAACCGGAACGTTGAGAAAAAAGTGGTTGAACCGGATAATCAAACTGGAATAAAATAATATATATATATATAATAATGATACACTTAAATATACTTGAAATATAAATAAAATTCATAGACAATGCATATATTTCACACTATATATAAAATATTTTTTCGTATGCATCATCAAATATCATAAATATCTTATATATATATTATTTGGACTAGTTGCTTTATAAATCATAATGATTTAATTATATTAAAAACCCATTATAAGCAAAAAGTTATGTTATAGTAGTTGGTTAAGAGTATGAAATTGATAACCAAAGGTCATGTGTTCAACTTCTACTATCAATATTGTTTTTAAATAAATTAAAAATTAAATACGGTTCAACTTTGGTTGAACATTATTAAACCGGATTAAAAATAATGGGTTGAACCGGACGGATTGTATAAAATTTGCCGAACTGTCATAAATCGGTTAACCGAACCGGTCCAAATCCAGTTCACCGGTCTGACCGGCCGATCCGGTCCGGTTTCAAAAACAATGGATTTATCATATTATTATCTTTTCAATTTCTGAAATTTATAATATGAATAACGCGTCTTATCTACATATAATTTCTATATAATATATGTATATCTTGTAATCTTCTCTTGTCTTAAGTAAATATCGGAATGTAAACATATTGTAAAAGTAATGATGCTCTGGAAATTTAATAAAGCTTATTTTTTTTAGAAATTTCTAAAAAAACAATCAAATAAAATACTTCACTAATTAGATAAATCGAATAAAATTAAATTACTCGTAGCTCAACCGGTGTTGACTCCTGACTTTAGCGAGAAAGTTACGAACTTTCTTATTGTAAAAAAAGCGATAAGAAATCGAACCACATTTTGAACGTCGAGGCTCATTCTTCGCCTTCGGTTTCCCCACTGTATCCGAGAACACAAAGTAGTGCTTCGACGGAGGCGTGTCGTCGAACGGAGGCGACGACGGTGGGGGAGGGTCGACGTACTTCGGTTGCTCATTCGGGCTAGACCGGTGGTCATCTTGGACATAGAGCGAGTTGAAATTCTCGAAGACAAAGCGCTCGACGTCCGAGAGCGTGGCGGCGTGGGCATTCGCGTGTTTAAACGACGTCAGGGGCCCGTTGACGTTGAGGGAGAACGACGAAGTCCTCGGACGGCGGCAAGAGGAGACGAGGCGCTCCGCGGCTGTGGAGATCGTGGCGGTGGCTGCGGCGACGGAGGTCGCGGCGGCCGGTATAGCTTTCTTCTTGATCTTGTCTGTGAAGTAGACTTTGATTGATTTGCGTACGCCCTTCCTCATGTTCTTGGCACCGAAGATTAGATTATAGAGACGATTAAAGCGAAAAAAAAAATCTTTCGATAATCTTTTATCACGCCACCTTTTCATATGAAAATCAAAGTGTAACTTATGTCATAATTTTACTATCAGTTTGAAGTCGCTTGTGTTTGATCATTAATGAGCGTCGGTTATGAGCTATAACTCTAATTACTTCCTTTATATGTTACGATATATATATATATATATATATATATATATTAAACTATTACTTGGACGATAGTTAATTAAGGTTTAATGCATTTCTGTTACAACTGCTATTACTTCACGTACTTATGATATTGGATGGCTTTCCTCTTTCTCCCGACGTGTTTTTTATCGGAAAATAAATTTTGAAAGGAAGAAGATGCAAAGCTGTGCAGAGGCCGACTGTAAAGTGGGGGCGACTTGAGCCGTTCGATCAAGATGGAGCGGTTTATACGAAATCAAGGTATTTTCAAGTCCTTACCATGTTAATCGCTAGATCTTGATCGAGCAGCTCACGTCGCCTCTCACGAGTGGATTAACAAATCATTGGATTTGTATGACGGGTTACATTAACTCATGAGTGGTTAAGTTAGTGCAATGGAGTGAGATTACATGGGTCGTGAGATAATTATCAAGATTACAGGGGTTATCATGTAATTGTCAAAGTTTGTAAGCACCGTCGGCATAAAAATCCTTCTTTTAAAACCTTCTCCATCTTGACTAATGGAAGAAATAATCTATAAGAGAAGCATAAAGTCAAAATTTGAACTTCATATGACTCAAGTTATAAACAATCCAAAAAAACCCATCGCATCCTTCTTCTAAATAAAGCCAAAATACACTCCTTCATCTTAGTCCGACAATACCAGTAAGTCACGTAATTTAATTTAAGGATTTTACATTATTAACCTTATAATCTTTATAAATTACATGCTCAACTTTATAAACATCAGTCACATCAACATCGTAAAGTTGCCAACTCTTATACCTCAAACCATGTGATTAGCTCTCATTCCTTTAATCATTAAATTTAATCGCATTCCGTTAAAAAAGATGTATTACCTTTTTTATCACACTTACAAAAGATGACATCTTTTCTTCTTCTCCCCTCACCCTCCACTTCACATCTAGGGATGAGCATGGGTCGGGCTGGGCCGGGGCCCAAGCCCATTTAAAAACTTCGGGCCTTGGACCGGGCCTAGGCCCGCAAAATTTTCTTCGGTTCGGCCCAAGCCTAGGCCCGGCCCAATTCTTATGGGCCGGGCTTGGGCCGGGCCGGCCCATTTCCACCTATTATAGATTATTAACTTTGAGTTTTTGTTTAAAGTCAATCTCAATTCAAGTTAAACGAGCCAAAATTGTTTAAAACATATACCATAATAATTGTGAAACAACTAAAACTCAATTCTACTAGAGATGATTTCTCATTTTATACAAGTACACTCAACGTTAGATACCATAAACTCTCTCATTACAGAAATTGAAAGAGTGAACCAAACTTACACAGTTAACAATAAAAGGTGCACCATGCACTGCATGTAAAAAATGGGCATAATGCCCATATTGGGTAAAGGTTCGATAATAGAAAATATTCTGATGGAAAAAAATAAACACTAACAGATTCAAGACTAACCGGCAGAATCTAAACCATAGATTAATTAAGGAAAATTAATTTCTGAATTGAAATACTATGATCATTAACTCATATGTCCCACACCTAACTTTCTTGATTTATAAACATTATATGAAGACAGGATAAGTGAACAGAGTGTGCGTGCAATATGTGAGAGTTTCCAGACGTAGGATATTGGAAGGATTCAGGCCCTCTTCGAGTCGGGCCCTTGGGCCGGGTCGGGCTGGGCCGAGCCAAGCCCGAGCCCGGCCCAAAAATATTTTGGGCCTAAATGTTGGGCCCAAGCCCAGCCCAATGTTCATTTGGGCTTGGGCCGGGCCGGGCTTTTTGGGCTGGGCTTCGGGTTGGGCCGAGCTGGCCCAGCCCAATGCTCATCCCTATTCACATCCCTTTCCCCTTCCTCGGTTGTCCCCAGCACCACCCCTCCCCTTGCTCGCCCAGAGCTTCGCCCCCAATCCTCAGAGCTTCAATCCCCTCCCCCCATCTGCTGCTCCTCCTCCCTCGCACCGTTTGACCGTCACCTCGGACCGGAGAAGCAGGTGGGATGCATGGAAGGGAAAGAAAGAGGAAGAAGGGGGAGAGATGAAGGAAGGAGAGAGAGAGAAGAAGAAGAAGAAAATCCACGGTTGAATTTGTTGTAATGTGATGAAGTCTACTTTAACTCAAGCAAGTTAATCCAAAAAGAGTCAACTTATCGGCAGGGTTTATGGTGTTAATGGAGCGACTTTAGCGGATCGAGAAGATAATAACGATGTATAGGATCATGAAGGTAATTTACAAATATTCGAGGGTTCATGGTGTAAAATTCCCTTTAATTTATAGCTTTGGCTCGATCTCAAATTGCCCATAATGATTTCGTCAAAATCTACATAAATCTTCTTTACTATCGTCGTTTTTTCAAAAATTCTCTTGGAACGCAAACAGCTGATTGAAGGGTGAAAATTACGAAATGACCCTAATATTTATGAAGACACCAAATCGGCGTCCACTGCACTTCACCTTTGGTCAACCCATGTGTGTGCCCAATTGCGGCCACCAACCAGACTCGCCAAATCAGACTGCACCGTCCAATCCCCACCGTCCATCTCCGATCCAGATCCCATCCGTCGGCCGAAACGCGCCGTGGTCAATCTTGACCTTTGAGACGGATGCACCTATTCAAAAACGCCCCTCCATGCGCAAAGCAATGCCTTCTCCCTTCTCCCCACCCCATTGCAGCCCCAACATAGATGGCGTTCCCGGCCTTCACACGTGCGGCGAGCTGCCGCGAGTGCGTCAGCGTTAGTCGGAGATACGGGGGAGTCGACCCCGACGAAGAATTCGAGGCTTTCGACAGGAGAAAGCCCACGTCGAAGTGGCGCATGTTTTGGAGGAGGATGCTTGGGAGGAAGGGAAGGATGGCGAGGGTGTTCTCCACAAGGGGAAAGGCCGTCCCTCGGGCGGCTTACGATCCGTTCGACTACACACAGAATTTCGACGACGGCGAGATGTGGGCGGAGCCGGAGGACCTCACGCGGTCGTTCTCGTCGCGATACGCCGATCACTCTGGCATGCTCAGTCGGATGAATTCGTAGTAAACTATGTATGAACCATATCTGTCTATGGATGGACCATCAAATTAATCATTATATCGAAAAAGAAAACAAGCGAGCAACAAGCTGTGTCGCTAATCTATGGAATAACGATATATAGATAATGGATTTATGTGCAATTTACCGGTTGTGTTGGGGTTTTTTTGCAATTTATTCAAAATTGTTCCGGTATTTTTTCACCGAAAGAACTATGGAAAGTTACTGATGCATATTTAATTCCTTCATCGTCTTCTTTTATCATTTCTTCGTCTATTTTATATTGAAGAATAAATTTAATCGCTCTATGCTTTCGTTTGTAATAGAAAATGTCACAAAGATTTTTAATCGGGAAGACGAATGTTTAGCTCCATAATACGGCAATAGATATTGTCCAATGCAAAGTCTTTGTTTATACCTCCAATTAACGACGAATGAAATCGCGACAATCCAGCGATTATTCATATATAACAAGTATCTTTGCCATCAAAATTTGTCGTAATCTTTGCTAAAAATAACATCAATCAATTGATGCAAATTTTGATAACAACGGTAATCAACAATGGTTTCGATTTGAATTGTTGTTTGTTATGTAGAAAGTGATATGCCATTTGTTGTGAAATTCAAGTATACCAAAGGAGTATGCTCCCACTATTTTTTCTCACAATACTTGTTTATTCATTTGAAACGAAAATTATGAGGATTTAGATCATCATATACCATCAGGGGATCATTCAAAAATCAACTTAGAAACTTATATCCCCTCAATCAAAACTGCTAAAATTTAACGGTCTCATATAGCCGAAATTGACCTCCTTCAGATGGACATACTAGGAATACGTGTTTCGAATTTCATTTAAAACAGATATTCCACTTACTATTCTAAGTAAATTCCCCTGTGATTTTATTTCAAATAAATAAAAAAATGGAAAAAAAGTGAAAGCATGCTCTTATATGCTCAAGGGAAGCATACTCATTTAACCCACATTAATTACCAATAAAATATATATACACATTTCATTGTTATATGAATGCATAAACTTTATTATTGTATCTACGAAAATAATCTAAAATACTCTACATGTTTGATTAAATATATATATATATATATATGAAAGATAATTACATATAGATTATTTATATGTGCATATAAACTTTTACATTTTTGCTAATAATTATTTAGATATTTAAGATATATATACATAGTAAATATATGTATGTGCGTGTATCATTAAGTTGGTTCAACTATATTTTGATCTCGTTTGATCAGTTACTAATATCCATTCGAATATTCTTTCAACTGCACTTATATTTACTTTGTTCAAATTAAGAGTGAAAATGGATACAAATATATTCGTATCAAAATCCGTTATATAGATTTAGATACCATCTTCTTATATATGACAAGTAAAAATGTGAATATGGATATTGAAATTCTAACATCCGAAAAATACAAGTATCGATATAAATTTAATATCTTTAATTTCAATGAATGCGGATATGATTGCAAATGTTCAAATTTTGAAGGATACAAATTGGAATATTCATTTTTAGGATATTTTATATGAATTTGGATAAGAGTACGGATACTAATGTTCAAGTTTTAGAGGTTGCGAAAAATAGAAATACTAAAAAATATGGTACGTTTTTATTTTTTTTAATAAAGGGGAGATTTGAGGGAGGGGTTCGTAAGTTATTGTTATTTACTTGTTTACCTTCATTTTAATTCTCATTAGTAAAATAATTAATGTACTTTGTTATATATATCAAAATTTGTTGTGAATGCTGTTAAGCAGAATTCTTTTTTACAATTGTGTCCTTCAAAAATTTTCCATTAACATTTTATCCCTTTATTTTTTGCAATAACACTTGTGCCACTATATTTTTTTATAAATTTCACGATCATGCCTTTTGTTATTATACTTGTGCCTCTATATTTTTTTTAATAAATTTAACAGTATTACCCAAAGAACTAAAAGGGATACAAGTGGAAAAATCCCTTGACGTAAACTAGGAGATGTCTAACGTTCTTAAACTAATTTGCATTCTTTTCTCGTATACATGTATTTAAATTGTCGATATCTATTTTGCATTGGTAGTCCTATTTGAAAGGCATGATTCACCATTTCAGACGCTCGTGATATTTGTATTCGTATATGCTTCCAAATTTAAAAAGATAAGGATATGATAACACCTATATCCTTATATGTATCTGACCGTTTTTTCTGTAATTCAATGCCAAGGACGGAAGGGAGTTGTAGGCAAAGGGGAGGGAGGAGGGGTTCTAGGGATGGGTTGTGGGCAGAAGAGGCAGAAAGATGGATTTTGCTGCATAAGGGAGAGGGGTCAGGGGGGAGGCGGTAGGGGTGGATGGGGGTCGGTGACTAGAGGGGATTAGGGTAGAGCTGTCGAGCTTGGCATGAAGGAGGAAGCCAGAGAAGACTCGGGGCGAAGGGAGAGAGCTCAAGGTGAAAGAGGGCGTGGGGGATGGAGGTGTCTAATGGGGAGGATGATGAAGTAGGAGGGGCAAATGACATTTATAGACCATGTCTTTAACGTAGATTTGGAAGAAGGGACGATACTAACCAAATGAGTACATGTATTAATGGTGTAAGAAAATAAAGGCACATCTATCATTGAAAAAAAAACAGTTAAGATCATAAGTGCAACCGCGAAAACTTAGAACAACACTATGTAAAAATCCATGATTTTTTTAGCGATGACGGTATTATTCTCGTGCCCAACAAGTAAGACCATACCATATCAGTTACTCAAGTCAAAATGAGATATTCCGCGATACACTCAATCAACCACCTTTGCTTTGATCAATGAAAATAATCATCGTAGTCTAGCTCTTATTTATTAAGAAAAGAGACATCAATTATGTAAGGAAAAATTATTGGGTTTTTTAACACTAGTGCCCCTCCAAAACTTAGCAACTACAATTACATCCTTACCTTTTCTGCAATAATACTTGTATCCTTATATTTTTACAAAATTCACAGCTCTGTTCTTCTGTTATTACACCTATGTCTCTATAGTGAAAATGCAGAACTGTGAATCTTGCAAGAACAAAGGAGTGCACCAATCTAAAGATCAAGATACAAGATGAATGCCACCAAGATTTACGTGGAAAATCCTACGGAGAGGGAAAACCACGGGGGCATACATAAACCCTAATCTCCTTTACCAGACATTAGGATTCTTTCTTTACTAGATTAATCTCAATTGAGGGGGGGGGATGAGTACATTTATAGGATGATGGGTAAAGCGATCACTTATCTAAAGACCCGTTTACTCATTTAACGATCTATACAACTCAATAAGGAGCACAAACACTATTGTAAAAAAGATAGAGCTATAACTGCAATTTCAGAATCTCAGAGGGACAGAAGCTTAAAACCCCATCAAAATTATAATAATCTAATATGCCCAATGTAAAGCTTCACTGCTTCTGCTCTCGTGACAAAACCGCTTCTTGTTAGGTTTTCCCGGATTTTCTATCATTTTAGTCAAGACTACGTATCGGAATCAAACCGGTTATACAGAAGAATCGATATTTTTTGGTTCGATCTTGAACCAATTAAAATCGATTCAATTCTGTGGACAATAGATTCCATTACGCTCGGCTCAAATGCTTTGTTAGAGAGACTCAAACAATAGGGATTTTTACACTCGTGCCCTTTTCATTTTTTCAATAATACTTTATAGTCCTAACTTTTTGACAATAACACAGGTACCTCTATATTCTTATACGATTCACAGTAGTGCCCTGCCATTATCACATTTGGGCTCTTATACTACAATTAACGGAAGGGCATTACTGTGAATTTCAGAAGAAAGTAGGAGCACAAGTATAATTGCAAAAAAAAAAATAGAAGCATAAGTATACAAGGAGTCATTCGGAAGGCCAGAAATGTAAAAAAAATCCGTATATATTACATATTTTTTCGAGAAAACGCGATGGACATGCATTCGAGAAATGTCATTTAAGGTAACATGATTGGAGAAGCCCTGGATGTAGTTGAACTCGGATGTTCCAGATGATTAAGTTACCCGTTGTAAATTACTCTTTATCCTAAGATCGACAACCCGAGAATACGAAAACTTCTTCTCGTTTTCCAGATGATTAAGGTTTGAATGCTAGTTGTTCAGAAGGTAGATTCACTGCATCTACACATATACACACTTGGCCTGAACTAGAAGGCAAAAAAAAAACATTTGAGTGTATTGTCATGAAACCAGAAGACAAGATAAAAAGCAGTTAACACTACTATTCTCGATTTTTTTCGAACTGTTTTTTTCTGTTGGAACTGTTTAAAGGTACGATACAAACCGGACAGAACAAGCATGATTCAGTGAGTAATCGATCTTGATGGTCGGACCTTCGGGTAGGTGCGCCCTTACATGCTGCCCCAGCCATTGGCGTAATGGATCATGGTGGAGGTCGAGACCGGAGTGGTGGACCGAGTGGACACCGTGATAAAGTAGTCCGTAGGTGGCTCATCAAACGTTAAAAGGACTGAGTACGACCGTCCAAGATGGATGTTCGAGGAGATGAGCAGCTAATAATGTCAACCATTGAAGATTCACATTTGACGAGTTCTTTGTGGGATGAAGCAGATGTGAAGAGGCTGTGGATGCGAAATGGGGGCAAGGTGGAGCAAGGGCAACGAGCAGATGCGACGTTGGTCCTATTCGCAAGGAAGGTGAGCAGTGAGAGTCAAGCGAGGAGGGCCTTTTTCTTTTGTATACATAAATCCGATAATGATGTTTAATCAGACTAATGTTGAGAAAGAGGTTGGGAAGACATTGTTACCGCAAACAATCTTTGGAACGTAAATTGTTACAACTGGAAGTTTGGGGACCGCATTTTTACCGAGCATCAAGTTTGATGACCTTTTTGTAAATGCCTTTTTTTGCAATAACATCTGTGTCCATATAATCTTACAAATCTCACATTTCTGCCCTCTCTTTGAGGTAAAAATATGGGCATAATTGAATGGAAGAACTGTGAATTTGTAGGAATACATGGGCACAAATTTCGTTGCAAAAAAAATAGAGGTATGACAGTGACTGCAGAATATCAGAGGAGCACACGTGTAAAAACCCTATAGAATAAAACAATCTTCGAACTTAGAATATGAAACATAGCAGATTAGCTAAAACATAGCAGATTAGCTACACAAAGGATAACTGTGCAGTGAATAAACAAGAAGAAAGCAATCACAATGTTCAAAATTACTCGAGAATCGAGCAGAGAACTCGGAATTTTGAACAATTGGTTCGGTTTTAGGTTCATAGGTTTACGATATCAAAAACCCGAACTGTTTATCGGTTCACAGTTTAAAAGAAACGAACAGAACAGAATGCATATATATATATCATTGTTTTATATATCGGACACTTTTCCCAATTTTATTTTATTTTCTTGACTTAATCCGTATGTGTTTCCTTTGACAAATCGCCAAATTAACCCCCTTCATGTTTGCTTGAAGAAGAATAAATTTTATGGTTGGATGTTTCTCCATGGTAATGTTATGTGATGGCATATTGTTTGTCTCACAATAAAAGGTTGAGCTGAGAGAAATATAACTGATTATCTCTGGATTGATTTTAACTGCTTCAGAATCGAATAGGAAAATTCATTTCTTGAGTATATAGAATGTGTAATAGACTGCGTGAGTAAATCCTAGTTTTCCTTTTACATGAATTGCATTCAAATAAGCAAATGTATTTCCAAACTTTTTCCTTTCAAGTAAATTTCAAAACCGGTTTTCATAATATCATAACTTATAACACCCGCAATTATGATCATTCTCCAAATACAATCACTAGAACTCGTTGTAACATGCTGAGCTTAAATCACTTAATCATTATGAATGGAAACTGACCCTGACAATTTGTTGGGCTCGTAGTCAAGTGAACCCGTTGACAACCACTCATAATGTTTAAGCTCAACTTGTCAAATAGTTATCATCTACTTTTAGAATACACTCTCACACCTAAAGAGACGTGAGTAAAAGACTACCTTAAGACACGTGAGGAAAAGACTACCTGAAGTGTTAACCGCCAGTATGACTGCAAATAAATGATGGGTCATATCACAACGAGGAAGGTTGTAACACCATTAAACATGTAACTAGATATAATACTAAAAAAGTGTGAGAGTAGGCTATAAGAGTGGACGAAAATTACTCGATAAATTGGGGGGTAGTTAATGGGTCCACTTGGTCCAAACCAAACAAGTTGTGAGGGTTAGTTTCCTCAATAACGGTCAGAGGATCTAAGTCCAGAACTTACCACTTGTACTAGCTTCATCTTCCTTCAAATCATTCTTCCTCTCCTCCTCCCCATTTTTTAAGCCACCAAGCTCTTTCGACGAAGCAATGAAAAAGAGGCTCATGGATCAAGCACCCCCGCAAAAGCTCCAATCTTCGAGCTCCAGTAAGATACTCCAAGCCCGCTTCTTTTACAATACAATCTCATTATAGCCTCTTAACCAAATACCATATTAAGTTTGTTTTCAAACAAATTTTATTACTCCTAACCTATTATTGCATCACAACAGTTTTTCAAACCGTAACATACCGCATTTTCAAATCCTTAGAACAAGTAAATGATACTTTCCTCGATGCCTTGTTTGGTTGTGGAATACGCATAAATAAATCTCACAAAAGAGCTTATCTCCATATATGTTCATTCAGAATAAGTAAGGCCGCAGAATGAGGGATACGCCTGAGAGAAGAGGATTATAATGAGGTGGTTATATTTTGGTCACATCTGCTATTCTACATTACTACTACTTTTCGTATCCCTAAAAACTACGATTAAGAAGGAAGGATGAACCATGATTATCATTATTCCATTTAATTTCTTATCCCTCATCTGAATGACAATAGTCTCGTGACTCGTCCCTTATCCAGCAAAAGATGGAACTTGTCCCTCTTTTTAACCGAACCATAACGCGATCCTTAGGGGCCTGTTTGGTTGCTGACTTGCTGGGTTGGACTTGGTTGGGTTGGGGTGCACCGGTGTACCCCTCCTTCCAACCCTCTCAATCCTCCTCACAGGTTACTATTTACAGGGGTACAATTTACTATTCACAGGGGTACCCCAACCCAACCCAACCCAGCAACCAAACAGGCCCTAGGACCCGATCGACAGAGGGATAAGAGAAAAAGGAGGATAAGGGATAAGGTGAGTTTATCCGTCATTTCTATTTGGTTGGAGGGATATGAATTAGGGAGTATTCTCTGTTCGGTTGAAACAGAAGGGATACCGGACAGAAGTTAGTTATGTTAAAGAGATAAGGAAGGATAAACGATAGTTATTTATATTTTATGGCAGGAAAGGTCAATGATGGAAGAATAAGAGGCCAAATCCTATCCCTTATGTTGACTCCATTTGCAAAACGTTGACTGTATATGAATGGACAAAAAATTAAGGGATAAGGAGGGATATTATCCATCCAACTAACACCCCCTTAATATCAACAAGCAAATGAGAATCAGGAAGAAACCATACACTGTACAAAACCATCAATTCATCCTAGAACTATGTCGATGTAAAGAGATCTTCATTCATTCTTTTGGTGGATCGGAGTGAAAGGATATCTCATCAAGCTTGTCATCCCCTTGATATTCTAGAAAAAAAGTTCTTACTTTACCTATCAGTGGGAAAAAAAATGTTGCACCAACAACCACTAGACTTGTTACAAACTCTTTCTTTTCTTGACTAGAATTGGGAGAGTATTTTAATCATCTCCCGATGATCATATACCACAAGTGGCAAGGATACTCATTAGGTAATACATGTCAATTCCAATAAAGCTTGCTAAACTATACAATGCACACTAGATATCAAAATTCTGAGCGGAAGAGTTCTTAATTGGAATAAAAATAGATAGATCCAATAGATTGCAAGCTCAGAAAACAGACATACTTGCAACCGGAAGTGGAGAAGATTGGACAGCGGAATCGAGTGATGATTCAGGGGGCGTAGTCGTAGGAGAAATCGGCGATGCCCACCATGAGGTTGAGGACCTGGGAGAGCAGGAAGCCCCCGCCGACGACGATGGCGACCACGAGGAGGGCAGAGATGGGGTTGCGGAGGAGTTCATATAGGGGCTTCAGCACGGCGTAGGCAACGCCGGTGCTGACGGTGAGCGCGTAGAGCGCGTACCGCCGCATGTTCTCCCAGAACTCCTCCGCGAGGGGTCCCTCAGGTCCCAACGCCAGCGCCTCCCGCGCCTCGAAGAGGACGACGAGAAGAAGCGCGGCTCCGAGCGAGGCGGCGACGAGGGGGCGGTGGTCGCGGGTGGGGAGGGCGTTGACGGGCGGGAGGTGTGGTCTGCGGGACCTCAGGACGGCGCAGGGCCGGCAGACGGTGGCCACGGAAGGGCGGGGGCGAGGGAGGGGAGGCGGAGGAGGGTGCCGGGGAGGCGGAGGTGGAAGTGGAGACCGGTGGCGAACGCCATAGCCATCGCCGCGCGTCTCTGTTGAGCTCTCTCCTTTCTGGCTGATGGGCTTATCGGATTTTGTTGCAAAATATTTTCTGAGTAGGGACTTAATCTGCAATTTGTGGGGTTAAATTGTGAAAAACATATAGTCGGATCCGATCCCTTATTTATTATCCTTGTTTTTCGTATAAATTGAATGTCCGAAATAGATACAAATAAACATGGATATCATTTGATATCAATAAATACCTTAAGCATCTTACTATATCTTATTCCCCGTGGAGTAAGCACTGTTCATGGCACTATTCCACGGGGAATGTCCATCGTACCATCTTACTATATCTCCGCATATATCATGTCACTATTTATCATTTTTTATTTACTAAATAATAATATATATGGATCAAATTGCTATGAATGTGTTTCTCATTCCCATGTCCCCATGTTGTATATGCCTCATTCACAAATACGCCTAACACCGGTGCCACGCGGCAATGGATATATGCTTCCTTCCTCAACATGTCATTAGCCACCGCCTTCGATTCTTTCATCTTAACCAAACACCAACCCCATCAGAGGAGCTCTGGCTGGAATACTCATCCTTTGAGCAATGTTCACGAGATGCTTGAGTGGATGAGGGCATCGACGAAGAGATGTGGCGGCTGCTACAGCTGATGGCGACCCTGACCAACGATGAAATGTTGACAGAGGGAGAACTCAATCTTGCGGTCTGTTTTTCTTCGATGGGTGTTTTTCTTTCTCCTTTTATTCTAGGATTACTGGATTTTCTTTATTATTTGATAGTTGTTTTATGTTCCTCCTGGGCAACCGTTCTACCGTTCGCTTTGCCAAAATCTGATTCTCTTATATGTATTGTATAAGGCATCAATCACATGTCCGACTTCCATTTTGACGTGTAGGTCACATCATCTATGCCTATTACAAGTACTACCATTCCCAACAAAATCATATAGGACGTAGATTCGTGGTTGAGAGGGTTAAAGTTTTGACCATTTTGCAGTTCGATGTTAGTGCTCGGTGCTGTGAATATGCAGGCCTCGTGGGGGAACAAAGGCAGAAATGGGTGCCTCATGACAAGTTAACGTCCCTACGATTTCCACCTCCACTTTTATTATCCATTATTTGATTTATTTGAAATTATTTATAAATGATTTTTATATTCTAACATATGTTCAGGATTCACATGAGCATATTATCATATTGTCATATGCCAATATGGGTTTGAGAGTGTCCACTATTGTTATTCACATGTGAAATCGGAATTCCGTGCAAGAAAAAAGTTTCAAATATGTTTTTTATTAACAAGTAGCTTTGTCGGATGTGGTATTCGGATTGGTAGTGCATCATATGATTTAATGGAATTATTGGTAATGCTTTCTTCCAATTTCATTTGAGCATAACATAGGATTGCAGATAAGTTGGTGCAAATGACCGTTACTGGTGATCTCTCTATCGAAGAAAAAGCAATAGTACAGTCATCTTACCCGTTCACAATCACGGTTAATACTAGATGCCATGTCGTGTCCAGACAACTAATATGATGGTGGAGTGGTTTGATCTACTTGGTTTTATGCCATCTATTTGTGATTTTAGTATATTGCACACATGCCACAGAAGGTGTGACAACAAGATCATTGATGTTGTAGCGATGGCGGCAAGCTTCGGTCGTTTCCATCTTGAGGTTAATGCCATTTAATATGATGAAAGGTCTTTCGTGTAATTTCTGCTTGGTTTTTTAAATAATCACTTTAGATATCTTTGTTTCATGTTCTCATATTATAAATTAATATGTATATTTATATACATGAAATGTTAAATGTTGTTTAAACAACTTAATAAGCAACCCATCTTATGTTGAACAACTTATTTCGAAAAAAGATAATGATGATTTCATTAATGTGTTTTTTTATCACAGTTAGCTTTATTAAATGTTACACAATATTCATGCCATTATAGTAATAAGAGACTTCTAAATTTTAGTATCTAACTGTGTACTGGACATTAGTCTTTTTTTTGACATATTGATGAAACCATTGTTGTAGATAACGTTTTTAGACAAGTTGATGGGTTCAATGACGTTAGGGATGCATTATAATTTTACTTCATCATGGATACTCATCATAATTTAAAATCATGCATGTAGGGATAATGTTTATCCCAAAAAAATGAGAACAAATAAGTTGGTTGGGTGGTGATATTATTAGCTAGCAATATTCTTGACAATGTCAGATTGAACAATGGATCCTCTATACCAGCAATGTGGATTTCTTATCATAATCCAATTCACTATGATTTATTTCGTATACATCAAGAGCAGTGTTTATAAAAAAAATACGAAGAAGCAATTGATATTTGGTGCATCTCTTCCTACTTTTTCACTCACATCCTCTGTTGTCTTTGAGTTGTTACTACATCAATAACACTAAGCAACCAATGCTTCCAATATTCGTTCTCTAATGCAGTGTGGATTGATCAACTCATTAGATGGCTTTCATTGCTACTTTTGTTATCTTTGCTACAATTGATATTAGTGCTTTGCTTTAGAGTTGCAGTTGATGCATCTTTCTTAGCAAGGAAAGGTCGCCTTCATCAGGAAATATTCCAATTCTGACTCCCAATGCTTTTTACGAGATCTTTTTCTTAAATTGATATCTCAGAAACTTAAAATATTTTTTAAAAGTACATCGATTTATAATATTTTATAATAATATTCTCTATCAATCAGTCATATTCTGACTGCGTTAAATTTCTTTTTACGAAGAGTACTCTGATGACTATGACTATCTTTCTATAAGGATGGCAGTGCGTACAATGCGTATTTTTCATAAATGACAATGGATTTGCTTTCTCACTTCCATCATCATTGTAAGCAATAGATTGGGGGCATGGAGGTATTTGGTGTTTTTCGTCTACTCAATGTGGTGGCATCTATAGGAAGGATAAATATATTGAGGTTGTAATTGTAAGAATAATGATTATGTGAAGCTATAATGTTAGATTTATATTCTTCGCGTTTAAAGCGTGTTTTCAGACAAATCATAACGGATAAAATTTAATGCTCAACATCTTTTCATTTTTAGCATTTTCCTCCTTATTGTTGTTATTTTCCTGTTTTTGGATTTTATTTTCTTTTTTATTGAACATAACATAACTTTTAGCCATTGTTGTTGTCTCATTGTTGTTGTCTATGAGTTACTCCAAGATGAGTAATCAATCCCAATTTTGCAAAATTCATTTAGGATAAAATTTCTACTGTACCTACGAAATAGTCCATGGATGGTATTCTATCTCTTGATTTTCTGAATGGAATTTTACTTGCGTGTAAAAATGATAACATTTAAATCATTCCATTCATGAATGATAATTTCCTCTTATTAATTTCAGAAATTATAAAACTCATATTTTTTTCCTATATTATATATTGGAATTTGAATCAGACAAATTGAACGTTATGAAGGGTCTTTTTTCAGAATGAAGTATATTTCGATTAATAAACCCGTTTGTGACATTCAGAGATTCTTCGATTATAATGTAATAAGTATTTCTTAAATGACTTCAAATTTTACTGTAATTAAAATTTTCTTTTAGTTGAGTGTGCTTTTTATATTTTGAACTTGACAACATTTGCAATCCATCTTGGAGCTTTTTGCTATTCGTCTGTGAACTTTCTGTTCGTCTACTTCTCTACACAAACTTTCTATTTCTCTACACATACACATGTATGTGTATGTATGTATCTTAATTTTTTAACGTGTTGCACATAAATGGTTAAAGATTAGAGAATAGTATAAAGTCAAGAAATGGACATGATCACATTTGGGGAACTCGAATGGCATGGTAATGAGGTTTCTTGCTCATTAATTCCACATCATTTACATGTTTCATATATGCGATTTATTTGGAGAAAAATGTTGGGATTGTGTAGAACATGCTTTCCCGTGCAAAGCACGAGGATTCTGGCACACGTTAAGGTATTCTTTGTTGTTGAGGTACAAGAAAATCGTTACTAAAAGAAAGATAGTCTCGCATTTTAAGAAAACGGTTGTGGTATGGCATGTGGCAAACAATGCACTACTTGTTGTTATGGAACATGAGGATTCTGGCACACATTAAGGTATTCTTTGTTGTTGAGGTACAAGAAAATCGTTACTAAAAGAAAGATAGTCTCGCATTTTAAGAAAACGGTTGTGGTATGGCATGTGCCAAACAATGCATAGATTGTGGTATCATGAAGTAATGGCTCTGATCTAGTCTGTCTGGTTCTGGGATTTATGAGGTCTCGACGGGCCTTCAATGGTAGTCACAACGGGGGCACGCACATTCGAACTTTTAGAAAGAGGTTTGTTCGGTCATGCCACAGGTTGCTACCTCAATGATGCCCATTTGGGAGATGGCCGCTCCTTCATCTTCTGGTAGGAAGACTAGTCTGAACATGGAGACCTTGTGTTGTGGTTCCCACAACCTTTTGCATTTACGACATGCATAAACTTACTGGTGACGGAGTCTTGGTCTGATGGGACTTGTACTCTAATGAATCTATGATTCATCACTCTAATTAGTTGAAAATAGAACTTTGTCTCGAGTAATTAGGTGTATTTACTTATTTATATCTCAAAATTAACGTTCGTGCACTTGTAAATATTTTGCATAATTTAGCATTCCATTATGCATTGATATTCATATGTATTTTTTTACTGAATTCATCCTTTTTTAAAATTCATGCTAACTCCAATTGGCATTAAACTGACTCTATTTTATACGTATCACTAATATTAATCAGTGAAAAATATTAGAGAAATACTAACTTGTACATATTTAAAATAAATCCAAACTCTAATTTCAATACAACAAGCCATAAATGTCGATCTCTCTCAAACAATGTCAAATTTTATTTTACTCACTTTTGAATTAATGTGCATTCAATTATCTACAAATCAGATCAAATTTAAAAGAATATGAGTTTGTTTGTAAAATACAGGTTTTGGGACCTAAATGTGCATTATACATATGTACTTGTTTTTGACCTATTATTTCATGTACATATTTCATATTTTTTGGCTTATTTCTTTCTCATTTATTTACTGTATCTAATATTCTAGCTAATCACATAAAAATCAAAATAATAAAATCAGAAAAGCGAAGAAAAATATAGATTCTAACTTAAGTACATTGACCTAATCCCCATGTACATAATCCATTTCACTAATTTATTCTGACTTTTCATAACTTATACCTAATGTATTATTTTACATCAAGTTTGATTTTGCATGCATTATTCATCTATAGAAAATCATAAAAATTCCTCTTTGAAAACCCATTAATCCGAGTTATTTGAGAATTAATCTTGAACCCTCATATTACCTCCCTAAGTTCGACCTTGCGACTTACCCAATTAAAATAAATAAATCTGATCGCATTGGGATTTAATCTTTTGTATTATCTCTCAGTGTGGTATCTTCTTTGGTAGACCTCTAATTACCCAACTATAACAACATCGATAAGTTAATCAAGACAATCCTATAGTTTTTCAAGATGACGTCGTTGCTGGAGAGGTATATAGTTTAGAGTTAATTTTTAAATAACTTATATTTTAGTTTTTTCACCCCAGAGTGGTCTAATTCCCGATTTTCTTGTGCATATTTTCTCTATTTATTTTTCAGCATTTTTTATTCACTATATATATATTTCCTGCGAATATCTCTAACATTCATTTTTTTGTGCGAGGGCACCGACGGCTTTGGAGCAACTTTTTCGAAGGCCGACACAATTCGGAGCATCCATAGGCAGGTGATTCTGTGGACTGAGCCTGCTGAAAGGTGCGAAGAAAATTTTCTTTTATTTGAATAGAGTGAGAGAGAATATTTTATTCATTCATTTTGTAAAATGTTTTGTAATAATTTGTCTCATTTCCAAGGGGTCTCTGTTTGAAGACTCGCATTTGTACCCGAACATTGGACACTTGGCCTATGAAGACCACCTTATTTGTGGTGCTTGACATATATCTACGATTGCACATCGTCTATTATAGTTACTAGGGTTAATTCATTGCACTATCGTAGTCTTAGGTCTAAACATTTCACATTAAACAAACATACTAGATGTTATACTTGGCTAAATTTAATATATTCTTCACTCATTAATAGAAATATCTGTCTAGAAGCGGTTTTCCGATGCACGCATGTAGTGTAAATTTCAATTCTATTTCGCATATTGCACAAAGATTGCAAGGATCACTATAAGTATTTCTATTGAGCATGTATCCTTGTTTTATCGAATTGCATTGGCCTTTTGGGATTCTCCATATGTGTTTCTCCATATAGGATTAAAAGGAAATTGGGACTGATTGGTAGACATGCTTGGTTCCAAACTTCAGAGCAAGTGATCGCCAAATAAAATCAGGACTGCTAAAAATGATTGATTAACTAAAATCGAATAAAAACTGAAAATCATTGATTATGGGAGAGAAATCCCATCCTTATGGACATGTACTTACCTCCATACTGTGAGCTGGTGAGGGCGTAGCCTTAGGGTTAGAGCCCAAAACCCTAAACATGCGCCCTAAGTCTCCAGATCCGACTCTTGCGGATTTGGGAGATGCAAGCGCTCGTCTCCGACCATAGAGAGACATTTTGGGTGTGCAAGTCTATTATTCTCTTTAAGGGTGCATATAACCCGAAAACCAAGGCAAATCACTCCTTTCATTTGGGGATAGTAGAACCACACTTGAATTTCAGGGAGATAACAGATTACAAGATTGCAATGTCACCCAACTTAAAATTGAAAAGATACTCGGTCGGACCTTTTGCGACCTTCATTGTGTTAAGATGGTGAACATGGGGTTTGAGTTGTGTATTGAATTGTGTGTGTATAAAGACTATGTATTACACACCTTCACTTTCTCGCCTCTTTTTTTGAATATCGTGCTTAAACGTGTATCTCCTGAAATCAAAAGATTGAAATTTGGAGTGATGTTATTTTGGACTCTTTGAACACTTCAATGAATGCTACAAATCTCACGTCTTTCCGGGTATGGGATGGCTTTCTTCGTGGATCTCTCGGTTCCTAGATGATCCTCTTCTAGGAAATAGAACCCATCCTCTGATGTTAAGGTATGATCAAACCTAGACCAATCCCATATTCTCCTCTAGCACCGAGAGTAACCCTTTTCTCCATGCCTGTAGATCTTTTTATTAGGCAAGGCTTACATGAATCCACTTTTTATTTCAGTGAGAAAGAAGAAGAAGAGATGCCACCCAAAAGACCACCATCGGAAGATGATGATCAGAATGATCCCATGTAATAGATACTGGTTAGTTTAGCATAGAAAGAACAACTAAACTTGACATTGAGAGATGAGGTGAATTGTCTGCGAGCCGCGAGAAGAGAAGATGATCTAATGAGACATGCATATAACCTTGCAGAAAATTAAACACATAGCTGGCTGAGGTCGTCACCACCTCAAGAAGCACATGACCCGAAGGCTTATTTATTGGCTTTACTCTACTCCCCAAATTCAATGAAAATGAGATCGAAGGACCATCATCGAACCCCTTCCAAAGTTTTATGCACAATTTGTCGCCGTCTTTGACAAAGCAAGATAGATAAAAGAGATCCAAATGGATTAGGCTGGTGACAGCAACCCATTCCTCTTCGATGACGACCATTTCTAGGGCACGATTCGTAGAGCTTGCTTCCATGTTGTTGCTGACCTATCCGCAGCTGAGCTTTATTGTACTTCACTGTGGTTCCAGGTCACAATCGGAATGCCTCTGCATCTCCGATCGCTAGGCAAACACTTATCCTCTTCCATGTTATATGTCTCTTCAGTATCTCCTTCTCCCTTCTTCTGCATCTTCTTCATTTCTTCATAATTCTCCCTGTACTCCTCTGGTGTTACTCCCCCCTCTTCTTCCTCGAAATCAAGCCATCTCTCCCACATCAAAATCACCTCATCTATCTCCCTCACCGCTTCCATTCTAACCTCCAGCACCTACAATCTCCGATCGATCGGACCATGGTCGATGCTCCTTTCACACCATGATATAGGAGCAACAACATCCTTCCATCTCTTCTTTGCCGCACTTAACACATACGACCAAGCTTCACCAAGCTCGAGCCAACCATATCTTGCATGTCACTACAGCTTCGATCATCCAAGCCTCCGTTGATCGCATTACCGATCGTGTGTTGACCATTGGAGGAGGTTCATCGCAGGAGGAAGAACGAAGAAAAAGGGGGGAAGGAGTACAATCACCATCGATTACCTCCCCCATTCCCCTAATCCAACAGTTGCAAGCAACACCGAACACCAACATCCTAGTCTCTAGCCTCAGACAACCTCGAAGCTGCCAGCAATTGCCACGTGTAGGTTGGGGAAGTCGAGCCTACACACGCACCCGAGTTGCCCTCTTCACGTGGTCTGGCCAATTTACAGTCATGCCCTCCTCACTTCGGATTTTATGCAAAGTTCCAGATCAAGCGCCCCACGAATATGCGCGTGGGTAATTTGCACCCATGCCTCTTTGCATCATTCATTTCATCATTTAAAATTTATATAAAAATTACATTTTATTTATTTATTTCTCTCTTACATATTGCATAACATTTATTTCTTGCATTAAAATATTTGTAAAATCCATGTATCCAAATTTTCATTATGAGCTCTCAGATCTGTAGGTGGTGGTGCTCTTAGATCTCATCGAGTCAATATCTTGCATTGCTGGGCTTGAGGGTGAAAGGGACCATTGGCGTTGATGCGATGGTTATTCTTCGATGAGGAAGGCCTACAAGAAACTGCACACTACACTTATTTTCACCTCGAGCATCGTCATGACTTCACCGAGACTTATCTGGGGGTGAAGGATACCTCAGAGAGTCAAGATATTTCTTTGATTATTTGAGCGGGATTGGTTGACGACAGGGGCCGGACGAACCCATTTTTTTCAAAGGGGTGGATGTCATCCGTACGATATGTGAGGCGGATCTTGAAAGTTTGGATCGTCTTTTATTCTTCTGTCCGAAATCAACAGAGATTTGGGTTGAGGCTAGGATTCCAAATGTCGCCACTGAGTATGTTGGGCAATTCTGGATGTTGCTAGGGCCTTCTGAAAATGTGGGGAAGAAGGACAAGATTTGTGTGGTGTAGTGTTTAGGGGGGGGGGGGGGAGATCTATGTAGAAAACATCTTGGTTCATGCCATAATCTTTCGGGATTCTTGATTCTTGTAATTTTGTTCTAAACATGTGAATATATATTTTTTGGATGTACGTCTTCACGACGTGGCATCTTTTTTCTTTTTAAAAAATAGTTGGAGGAATTTTTAAGGAGGCGTTCGGATGGTGGGGTGCCCGTAACCCATCCCTTCTCTTTCCTATGTGGGCCCCACTTTTTATCTTTTTTTAAAAAATTAAATAAATCAATTCTCCATCATCAATTCCATCAAAAAATAATATATTATACAATCATATCATATAAAAATTATAAACTATTCAACTTCTACTCACTTTTCCAAACTTCAATACAATCACATCATAATAACTACTCACTTTTTCAAACTCAATACAATCATATCACAACAAATCCACTTCAAACCCACCCACATTTTAACCTTCAATCCAAACACCAAAACACAAAAATAGATTACCCTCTATTAATTTAACCCACCCTAATCCGTGTACCAAACACACCCTAATGGCCTGTTCGTTTGGAGAATAGGCCCTGCAATAAGGGGCCTATTCTCCATCCGATACGGTTTCCCGTGGTACGATTATTCTTCTTCATTCCATCTTATTTCACTCTTATTCCTATCTTTATTCCACCTAACCTACCTTTATTTCACCTTATTCTCCTTATTCCTATTCTCCAGCCGAACAAAGAATAGACCCTTATTTTCCTTATTCCCAATCCTTATTCCTGCTTATTCCCGAACCGAAGGGGTCGTAAGGGCACAATAAAAATCCCATTTGTTTAGTGAAAAGCGAGACAAGCGAGAGCCGCTAAATAGTGATCTGACAAGTCAGACTCACTATCGCCGATGCGACTACTCTAGCCTCCTCGTTCTTCAACAATTAACCCACACAATCAATCAAAGAATGAATAGCAAGGATTAAAATTTATTATACCCTACTAAAGATGTACAATGGCAAGCAAGTAGGGGTCGAACTCAGGAAGCAAGGATGTAGAGCATAGATAAAAATCCAATCCTAGATCCAATACACAACTTAGCCAATCTAATTTCTTTTTTGTGGATTTTTAATTTTAAATTTTTTATTTAATTTTTAATTTTTAATTTTGTATTTTGATTTTTAATTTTCTAATTTTTATAATTTTATATTATATATATATTTTTTTAAATTCTTTTTCAATATTGGAATTTAAAGACAAGATAATAAAAGACAAGACAAAGTATTTAATAAAAATGCACAAAAATATCCAAAAATTCAGAAATAAAATGTTTTTGATATTTTTAAGACTTTTTACTATTTTTGTGATTTTTGGGGATTTTTCAAAGTGTTTTTAGTATTTTTAAATAAGGAAATAAGAGAAAAAAAGTGAAATATGTGCTGGCTGTGAGTAAAATGGGAATTAAAATTAGCAAACAGCAACCAAAATTTTTCACACTAATTTTCAATTAAAGAGAATAAAATCAAGAACAAACGGGAACTGAGTTTATATTTTTTGGAGTTTTCTTTGATATTATATATATTTTTTTGAAGTTTTAGAGAGTTTTTAAATTTTTAGTGTTTTTCTTTTGAGATTTTTAGTGAATTTTGGGTTGAAATTAAAGCAGGTCAAAACACACAACAGAGAATATTTTTGGAATTTTTTAAGACCTTTTAATAATTTTTTGGTATTTTCTAAGCTAGACAGTGCTGAAACAACATGTTTTTGATTTTTAATAAATATAAAAATACAATAAAATTAAAAACTAAAAATCTGACGTGAAAGTAGAATCAAACATGAGCTTAAATCTATTTTTTGAGAATTTTTAGCAATTAAATGAGGCGTGAAATAAATAGATCAAGCACACAATAATCCTAAGCCTGGCTGGGGTATAAATGTAATTAGAAAATCATCAAGGGGCTCAGATGCAAATTTCACCAAAAAGGCACGCACAGATCACATGGTATGTCATTCACTGGGGCATAATTGTAATTAATGAAAACTGGTTGGGCATACGTGTAATTTCTCCAAAAAGATATTTAATTAACCACACACGGGGATGTAATTGCAAATAACGAAAAGTTCCGGGCCGAACATGTAAAATACCCAAAAGTCACGCGCCCCAGTCACGTGAGGTGACGTGGCGTGGACTAAAGTGCAAATAGTGAAACTGTGAGGGCCTGAGTGCAAATATTACAAAACTTTTTAAACTTTAAATGAAAGTTTTTAGACTAAAAGGGCAAATGCAAAAAGTCGTGGGTAGAAGATGCAAAATACCCACGGGTTCGATCGTGCGGCCGATGGCGATGCACTTGGACACGTGGTGAAGATCGAGCGGCTGGTACCCCTTCGTCGTGGACGGCTGAGATTAAATCGTGGACGGTCAATCCAACGGCGGGGAGGCGCAGGCGATCGGACGGCTGGCGTCGCGTCTGGAGGAGGCGTCGGATCCAACGGCAGGGACGGGTTCACGAAGAACACCTCCCCGACGAGCTTCGGACGACGACTGCAGCCGACACACGGCCGCTCCAACCCCAGGATCAAGGGCAAAAGGATCCTGGGATCCTTCCGCGTCAGATGATGGCCTCCGGCGAGGCGGAGGCGGCGTGAAGCGGCCGGACGAGGAAGGTGTCCTGGGCGGAGGAACCTGGAGTCGATGATGGTCGATGGAGCCTTCTCTGGGGCTCGAACCTGCAGGGTTAAGTTCGCAAAAACCAGGCGAGAAAAATGGGGGCCTCATGTGATCCAATAGGGGGCGAAGAGTGGGTCGAGCGATGAGCTCCGGCGAACGGCGGAGAAGGGAGCTCGGGCGGCTAGATCTAAGCGAGATCGAGATGAATGGAGGGCGATGCGTGATGACGGAGCGACGAGGAAGAGGATGGAGGGGGTCTGCGGTCGATTCGAGGCGTTGGGTGGCCGGAAATGATGGGCGGAGCTCAGCTCCGCCGTGGGTTTGATCAACGATTCACGGCGAGTGGATGAACGACAAGCCAAACTGCTACTTAGCTAACCTAAACTACGCTACAGCTACAAGAAAACGAAGAGAAAAGAGGAGGAGACTCACCAGAGGCGACGGGCGATGAAGCACGGCGGAGCTCCGGCGAGGGGTCGAATCGCTTCGATTCAACACCAAACAACGCAAACCCCGGGTCGATTCGACTCCTACTGTCACTAGGAGCACGAAGAGGTAGAGGTTTTTGGTTGAAAATGGTGGAAGAAGGATTAATTTCAAATTGAAGTCAGAGGCTCTCTTTTGTAGGGTTGACGGATGGCGTGAAAGACGAGGGTTGAAACACCTCGATCAGTGGTCTTCAGCCCCAGATTTCACTAGGGCGTGAATCACCATTGATCGAGGAGCAAAAATGCAGGAGGCATCGTCATGGATTGGTGCAAGGTGGAGCCTAGGAAAATGCGAGAAGAAGAGACAAAGGCGACTCTGACAAGTCTGAAGGGGAAGGTCAGACAGTTGACCTAGGTCAACTGTCAGACCAACTTGGTTGGTCCACGTGGACCAACCAGGAAAAATCCTCACAAAATGATTTCAAAATTCAAAATAAAATAGTAACTTGTTTTATTTAATTATGGTTATAAAATAAAAAATGCTGTAATTTAATAAATTATTTTTTGGTAATTTTTATTTATTTTTATTGGGTGTATTTTTACAAGTTTGCATTCATACCCTTATATAGGTATATTATTCTATATATTGTATTCTCTTATTTTTTATTTTTTATTTTTAATTTCTTTAATTTTGTTTATTAATTTATATAATTACAAAGTATTTTTATACACTTAATTATATTTTTATTTTATTTTTCTGAGATGTTTTGTATGTTAAATAAAATAGAAGTGTATTGTATATAGGTATAAGTATAGGTAGTATACCTATGTATCCTATTTACAAGTATTTTTATTTTGTATTTTCTTTGCATTTTTATTCTAATTTTAATGCACATATATATTATAAGTATTAATTACAACATTAAAAAAATATAAAATTATAAAAATAATAAATAAATAATAAATTGAATATTTTAATATGTACAATTATACAATGAGGGTCCAAAACTCAACTTTCAAACCGTAGCTCCTCCAAACGTGAAACCACCGCCATTAAATAGCTTATTTTTTTCTATATACAATTAAAGGTGAGTATGCTGCATTTGGAGTTTTCATTTGTGAGATACGGGTCTGGGAAGTTAGGATTCTGGATTTTTTATTCAGACCATAATGTTTTATCTGTACATTATTTTTCAGTGAAATCAATTTTGTATTTTTCTTTATTTAATTATCTACAATTTTCATGCACAAAGTTTCTTTATTTGATGAATAAAAAGTGGAACCAAAAATAGGTCCCAAAATGAATAAAGAATGAATAGAATGTATAGGTATTTTATCTGTATTTTTGACCTTTTCTCCCCCTACTTTATTCCTGGTCGACCTATTCATCAAGATGCCTAGGTCTCGGGGGTTTTGGGTCATAAAATATTTACAATATTTTATTCTTTTTCTTTTCTTATTTATTCTATAATTTTGGCTTTAATTACAGTATTTTATACATTAATATGATGCACATGCATGGATGCTAAGATGATGATTTTAAGGGTATTTACAGGTATTTGCTAGGGTTTTTGATGCCAAAATGATAGAATAAAGATGATGAAATGTGGATTCATCATCCCCCTATACTTTACCTTTGCTAGTCCCTAGCAAACACTTATGCAATAAGTGCAAACAGAAAAGAAAGAAAAGAAAAAGAAGAACTTGGATTTTATCTGATTATCAAACTTGTCTTCACAAAATCAAAGTTTGCAGCTTAAGTTGGACCTTTGGAATTTTAGTGCGGGCGGAACCTTAATAAGAACCGTGTTTGAAATTCAACAGTCCTTGAGAATCCCAAAACTCTGTCCAAGTCTCCTCAATAGCCAGGTCAGATATACTTCAACTCATATGCAAACTCTTACGACTATGAATCTGACTTGTACAGTGTAAGTGATGGTGGCTCTCCCCAACTAGAATGACAAAGAGACTGACTTCTCCAGTACGACAACCCAATGATTCCCCAATCCAATAACTCCATCCTCGAGGAGCGGGGTATTCCCTTCTAAGTTCAAGTGGCAACCAACTCAAGAGGAGGGGGTGAAGAGAAGAATGGACGGTGGCCAGTGTAGCTACCTATCCTGGGATGCAAGACCAGTGTAGTCAAGTCATCCTGCTGCAGGCTCACATGATATGACTTTGGAACTCAAGCTTGCTTATTGACTTTGTACATACTTGCAGGCTTTTTATTTTTGTACATGCCTGAACTTCTTTTTTTTTTAATACTATATACAACAGCATTTACATAAGGAGTTTTTCCTCTTGAGCCAGTAGACTATCCCTCTTTTGAAGTTTTATCGCAACCCACAGCCTCCTGTCTTTAGACTTCCTAATCACTGGACGGGTTGGGGTGCACTTCCCTCCCTAGAGGAGGACAAATGTTTCCACTTGTGTGCGTCTCATACCGGCAAATCAATCCCCTCACCACTCCAACTGAGTTGAGCCATGTGAAAGGTGCAAGTGTCCAAGTTAGGTCATTATCAACAAGAATCGTGCGTGTGCTCCGAAATACTCTACTTAGGCAGTCAAGAATCCATTGAACCAAGTCCCGTGATCCTCAAAGAATTAAGTCAACTAGACCTTTAAGGTTCCTGTTATTAGGTAGATTTAAGGTCCAATCAAGCTCCAATCTCCGGATTTACTTAGACTTGTTCAACTATCAAACTCAACCCGAAAAATGCTAATGCTATGCAAATGATATGCAGAATGCAGAAAATATTTTTGTGATGCAATTTTCAAAGGTTTTGAACTTTTTATGGATTTTGAAAATATGATGCATGAATTTTTTGTATTTTTCAAAAAGATTTTTCAGATGTTTTTGGATTTTAGTTTTGCAAATGTTTTTGGGATTTTTGGAAACAAAAAGATTTTGGCTAAAATCTAGGTTAAAACTATGTACACGGGAGTGCTTCTTCGTATATACAAGAAGTGGATTTTAAGAATTTACAAGGGTAAGTGGTCAATTTTATACATATGGATATAGTGAATTTTGGTGTGATGTATGTATTCCTCAAACTTATTTGACACAAGCTTTTCACACAATTTTTGAAAACTATAGTCCAAAATAATTTTTACAAACATTTTACAACATGTACACACATTTGAAAATCATTTTGTAAAGGCTTTCAAACAGTATATATAGGTTTTCAGAACATTTTTGCAACCATTTTTCAAACCATTTGCAAATTATTTTTCAAACATTTCATTTCACACAAAGAAAATAAGTTTTTACAAACCACACATTTTACAAAGGTTGAAAACATGTAACAAAATATTTCCAAAATAGTTTTCAATAAATGTTCACGAGGATTTTCAAACTATTTTTCAAACATTTTGCAAAAAACATTTTCACCTGATTTATTAATCAGTAATTACACAAAAAGAATTTGAGGAACAAAACACCTTTTTATTAAGGATTTTTAATGAATTTTAAAGAATAATTAGCCATATTATTAGGAAAATACGAAAGTACGAGTTATGGCTAAAGTATATACGCAGTATATATGACCCCCCTATACTTAGCTTGAGCTATGACCCCCCTATACTTAGCTTGAGCTATGTCCTCATAGATCAGAGAGAAAAGAGAAGACATAACTCGTACTGAGTATAGGAAAATCTAAAGAATAAAGGAATACAGAGATGAATGAACGAATGAGAAGTTGACCGTCCCCCCTATACTTAGGATCAAATAATCCTAAGTATAGCAGACTGTACACAAAGCAAGGAGGGTCAAGGGTGGGAATGAACAGATCATACTCAGATTGTCTCCCCCTATACTTAGGGTACGATATCCCTAAGTATAGACAAGAAGAGGAGACAATGGAGAGGATCAAAGAATAGAACAACTCGGGGTGCACACCCCCTATACTTAGGATAAAGTACGTCCTAAGTATGGAAAACTGTCTACAAGGGTGGCACCTTTTTGATAGATAAAGAAGATATAATAGGAAAAGAAGAAAAGAAGAAAAGAAGAAAAGAAATGAGATTGGATATGAGCAACTCGGGATGCGCATCCCCCCTATACTTAGGATAAAGTACATCCTAAGTATAGCAATGATGGAAAGGGATGACATCAATTTGGTAGAAGAAGGTACAGGAAACTGAAAAGAAGAAAAGAAGAAAAGAAAAATCATTCAAAAATATTTTGATATACTTCGCCTTTTTCTGCCTCTTCGGAGATATTCAGCTCATCCTCATAGATCACTTGAATTGAATCAACGACTGCCATGAATGTATCATGTTCAAGGTGTGGCGTTAGAAGCTGTCCATTGACTACAAAAGGTTGTACGTCAGCTGACAGATTGGATATCAATACACTTCCGTTGTCACGCACCTGCCTAACCATGAACGGTCCAGTCCATTTGCTCTTTAATTTGCCTGGAAAGATCTTCAAATTCGCATCGAACAACCACACCTTTTGACCTGGATCAAAGGACTTGCGACGGATATGCTTGTCATGCCATGTTTTGACCTTCTCCTTGTACATCAGGCTGTTGTCATATGCGTAGTCTCTGAATTCCAGTAATCTGTTCAGATCTAGTTTTCTGTTCTTTCCTGCTTGCTTGGAGTCCAAATTACAGATATTAATGGCCCATAAAGATTTGTGAATGAGTTCAACCGGCAAATGACATGGCTTGCCATACACAAGGCGGTAGGGAGACATTCCCAAGGGTGACTTGTACGATGTTCTGTAAGCCCAAAGAACGGAATCAAGCAGCTGAGACCAGTTCTCGCGATCCGGACGCACAAGTTTCTGTAGTATTGTCTTAATCTCCCTGTTTGAACATTCAGCTAAGCCATTGGATTGCGGGTGGTAGGGTGAAGCAACACGATGTTCAATGCAGAATTCTTGGATCAGCTTCTTCACCTCTCTGTTTATGAAATGGCTACCCCCGTCAGATATGAGAATCTTGGGGATCCCGAACTGTGCTATAATGTGATCTCTCAGGAATCGACAGACAGTCCTACTGTCGGCGACTCGGGCGGGGATAGCTTCCACCCATCGACTTACATAATCGACAGCAAGCAGAATGTATACATAACCCTGGCTGTTGGGAAACGGGCCCATAAAGTCGATACCCCATGCGTCAAAGACGTCCGAGATCTGAATGTACTTCAGAGGCATCGTGTCTCTTTATTCCTATGGTTCCGCCCATCTTCTGACAGTCAGTGCAGCGTTTGACATACTCATTTGCATCTTTAAATAATGAAGGCCACCAGAGGCCACTTTGAAGAACTTTCACTGCCGTTCGTTTCCCTGAATGATGCCTTCCAGAATCCTGATCGTGACATAAGGTGAGGACACTTGGAACTTCCTCCTGAGGAATACACCTCCTCCAGATGCAATCTGCTCCCTCACGAAACAGATGCGGGTCTTCCCACTGGTAGAAATGGATTTTAGACAAAAATCTGTCTATTTTCAACTTAGGCCAGTCCTGTGGGATTTTCTTGGCAACTAGATAATTCACAATGTCCGCATACCAAGGAAGTGAGGCGACAGACAGAATCGACTCATCTGGGAAGGTCTATGTGATAGGCTGCAGGTTTAGCTCAGGAGACTCTGGTTCAGGAAGTCTTGACAGATGATCGGCCACTACATTCTTTACCCCAGGTTTATCTCTGATTTCCAAGTCGAACTCCTGGAGGAGAAGGATCCATCGGATGAGACGTGGTTTGGCGTCCTTCTTCTGCTGTAAATACCGAATGGCCGAATGATCAGTGTAAATGATTACTTTGGACCCAAGGAGGTAAGATCTGAACTTTTCCAAAGCAAAGACTACCGCTAGCAGCTCCTTTTCAGTGACAGTGTAGTTTCTCTGGGCTTCATCGAGCGTTCGACTAGCGTAGTGAATCGCAAATGGTACATTGTCTTTCCTCTGTCCCAGTACAGCTCCGATGGCATAATCTGACGCGTCGGTCATAATCTCGAAAGGCTGAGTCCAAATCGGTGGCTGTAGGACAGGGGCCTGCGTGATGAGCTCTTTCAACTGATTAAAGGCAAGGAGCACACAGTCGTCCACAATGAATTCATTGTCCTTGCCGAGCAACTCAGTCAACGGTCTGGCCAGTTTGCTGAAATCTTTGATAAATCGTCGGTAAAATCCGACATGGCCCAAAAACGATCAGACTTGCTTGATATTTGTAGGTGGCTCAAGTTTTGAAATTACGTCCACCTTGGCTGGGTCAACCTCCATGCCACGTTTCGAAACAACGTGACCCAGCACAATTCCTTCGGTCACCATGAAATTGCTCTTCTCCCAGGAGAGCACAAGATTTACTTCGCAGCACCTCCGTAAGACTCGGTCTAGATAGTCCGGACATTGATCAAATGAATCCCCCTAGACCGAAAAATCGTCCATAAAGACCTCGAGAAAGCTGCCCACCATATCGGCAAAAACTGCAAGCATACACCTCTGAAATGTGGCTGGGGCGTTGCAAAGCCCGAACGGCATCCGTCTGAAGGCATATGTGCCATAAGGACATGTGAATGTGGTCTTCTCTTGGTCTTCAGGAGCAATGGAAACTTGATTATACCCAGAGTACCCATCCAAGAAACAGAAATATTCCTTCGCCGCCAATCTCTCCAAGATCTGGTCGATGAATGGTAGCGGAAAATGATCCTTCTTGGTAGCGAGATTAAGTCTTCTATAGTCTACGCATACTCGCCAAGAAGTCGGTACCCTGGTTGCGATCTCCTCTCCTTTGTCATTCTTGACAATGGTGATCCCTGATTTCTTGGGCACAACATGCAGCGGGCTCACCCATTTGCTGTCGGAGATGGGATAGATAAATCCCGCATCGCACCATTTCTGGATCTCTTTCATAACAACCTCCCGCAGGTTCGGATTCAATCTTCTCTGTAGTTCTCGAGAGGGCCTGTAATCTTCTTCCAGAAAGATGCGGTGTGAGCAAAGTGACGGATTGATCCCATGGAGATCAGAAGTTTGCTAGCCTATCGCCTTGCGGTTGCGTTCAAGAACCTCCATCATACGAGATTCTTGGTCTTCGGTCAGATGTGCATTGATAATGACCGGGTGCATATTAGGTTCTCCCGTAAGGAAGGCATACTTCATGTTGGAGGGCAAAGGTTTTAGCTCCGGCGGGGTCTGAGCTGCTTCCGTGGTGACTTCATCTATCAGTGTAGGTGGTGATTCATGCAACTGTTCGGTGTCCACCTTGTTCTGATCCATTTCTTCTCTCAGATCCTGACAGAATTCCTCAATAATTTCTTCTTCATTCAAGGATTCTTCAGACTTCAGCTCTTGGTTCTGAAGGCACATTACTCCCACAACAGTTTCTTGTAGTACATCAGCAAGTTCCTTATCATGATTGATACAAGGGAATTCGACTGCGGTCTCCACTTCCTCCTCTGGACAGAGGAGTTCATGGATCTCATTGTCATCCAGGAATAGGTTGGTATCTTGAAAATCTGCTAGGAAGTCGCAGTCGTCAGCGTACTCGATCACTTTTGCACATGGAGTAGATGTTTGCTCGGTTGGTGTTCCTTCGGACAGGGTCTCAACTCAGATAATTCCATTGCCAGCTCCAAAAATGATTTCTCCCGTCCCATAATTTACCACTGCGTTTGATGTCCGCAAAAATGGTCTTCCGAGTATGATCGGGGTAAGGAGCAACGGAGCTGGGACGTCCATATCTAAGACCACAAAATCGGCCAGGAATGACTTTCCCTGAACCGTGACGATCACGTCCTCCAACAGGCCCCTAGGCCGCTTGTCTGACTTGTCTGCAAACTGCAGAATCATCTTTGTAGGCTTGAGCGGTTCTAACTTGAACTCCGTGAGTAGTGAGGCTGGCATTACATTGACAGACGACCCACTATCGAGAAGTGTTCGCTCGAATTCCTGATCAAACATCTGGCAACGTACAAGAGGTGCTCCCATATCTGGCTTTTTATCCGGGAGGTTGTTGATGGCGTTAACTGTGGCCATTGTGAGAATGTGTTTTTCATACTTGCCACCTTTGCTTCTGGAATTGTGGGGATTTGGCCTGCGCTTGGTTGTACATGCCTCTTTAAGTCCTTTCTTCACGGCTGGCATGTACTCAAGAGCTTTCATCAATGGCATATTCAATACCAAATTCTGAATGATTTCTATGATAACAGGATCAGACAAAGCATTTTTCAAATTTTTCATTTTTTGTGTTTTTTCATTGCTTCAGGGAAAGGAATATTTACAAACTCTTCACCAATATCATTCAAAACAGTGTCCATATCGTGGTTTACAGGTAGATGACAAAAAGGAATGGATTCATCTACAATTTGCGGACCAAAAATGACAGGCTCGGCTTCAGGTGTTGGCGTTGGACTCGCTGCAGGTGCGATGCTCCTCCTGTCAGGAACTGGCAGAGAGGCGGGTGCAGGCGTCTCCAATGCTGGCTGATCTCCACCGAGGTTGCTGCTATCTTTTTGTGTTTTTCGATTTTCTTCATTTTTTTGTGGTTTTCTGGATGCTGGTGCTGCTCCCAAAATACTGGCTGGCCCTGGTGTTGGCTGGACCGACGATTCCCCTCTCAGATGCAATGTGCTTTCCCTTCGCCGTCACCGATGGCTAGCATATCCTACCGCTCCTGCTCCTTGCGTCAGAAATTGTTAGGGTTAGCTTTGACCTGGGCTGGTATGACGGTTTTGGCTGCCGTCAGGTCGTCGATCTTCTGGTTCACCTCAGCCACGTTCTTCATCAATTGCTCCAAACAAGCCAGGGCTGGATTGACCGGTACAATCTCAGAGGATTCCCCCTGCTGGGGTCTAGAATGCTGGTATTGCGGCTGAGATAGCGACTGGTATCCTTGTGAAAATTGTTGAGGAGGGGGGTTGGAGGGGTACTGCGAGTTGTGCTAATTGTATTGCGCAGCCGGTTGCTGGTGATATCCCTGTCCACGATATCCAGACTGCTGAGGACCATGTTGGTAATTCTGCCTCCAAGTGTTCCAGTGTGAGGGAGGCTGATACTGGTAAGGCTGTTGGAATGGTCTCCCACCCTGCTGCTGCTGATGATAGGGCCGGTTGCCCATGTTCTGACCTTGAGAGTGTCCTGAGGACGGGTCAGTTGCGCTTCATTGTTCCAGACGCCATTGATCTCATGGATCAGTGGCGGGGGTGGAGAGAACTGCTCGGAGTATGTGGGTTGGTGCTCTGGTTGGTATACAACCATCTGCGTCTGAGGCTGCGGTGGCTGCTCCGGAACCTGCACATAGTACACGTGTTGGACTGGCTGGGGCTGCGGTGGAGTCGACTGAGGGTTTTGCTGCATTGTAGGCTCTTTCTTCTCAGTGTTCGGCTCTGCAGAGGTAGACACAGCGTTGCACATGTTTGCATTCAATGCTCGGACGAGCTGCTCCAGCTGCTGGTAGATCTGGTCGAGCTTCTCCAGACCTTGGGTCCTCTTCTCTATGACTGCCAGTTTTTCGAGGTCCTGCGACCTCTTCTCGATGATATCCACTTTGGACAAGTGGCTCCCGATGATGCTCAGGTTGGAGCTCTCATCTTTGTCCTCGGTGTGAGAAGCCATGTTAACTGGCTTGCTGATGGCGGGTGGTGGCTTCATGTAGCTTATGGAAGAGGATTGGGCTGCTTCTCCCTCAGCCATTTCTTCGAAGACGTTCCATACTACGTCCTCGTCCTTGTTAAAATGTGAACCGCCGCAAGCTGCATCCACGAGCTTTTGGCTCTCGAATGATAGCCCCCCAAAGAAGTGTTGTATGAGACTGGTTTTTGGTATTTCATGGTGGGGGCACTTTTCTTGGAGATCTTTGAATCTCTCCCATGCTTCATAGATCGTCTCGTGGGGCTGCTGGCAGAAACTGGAGATCCGGGCGCGCATCTGATTTAATCTCCCAAGAGGATAGAATTTATGGAGAAAGGCAGACTTCAATCCCTCCCAAGTGGTGATGACCTTCCCAAGATGGTCAACCCAATAAAGGGCCTTGTCTTGAAGGCTGAAGGGAAACACGGTCATCTTGACTACATCCAGAGGGATTCCGGGGTAATGAGCAGTGGAACAGATGCGGCCAAGCTTCTTGAGAAAAATGTATAGTTCTTCAGTGATGTTCCCATGGAAAGTGGGAAGCAATGACAGAAATTGCGGCTTCAATTCGAAGTGAGCGTGCATACGTGGAACTTGAATCCACTCAGTGATACGCCCTGCTCCTGGATTGTATGTCTCCTTGAGTGTGGGCTTGGGCTGCGGTGGATCTTCTTCTGCTGCTTCATATTCGGATCCCACTGAAAACTCATCATTGACTTCATGGAAATTGGGATCAAAGTTCGGGTCATCGTCACGTCGGTCGTCTCTCGCATCGGCCCTCCTCCTCAGATCGTTCAGCATGTCCTGGAAGGTTGTCTGTGCCAGGGCCTGGTTAGTCAACTGCTGCTGAATGGCTTGGATGGAAGCCAGCAGCTGACTGTTAACCTCGCCTTGCGTGGTATATTGTCCTTCCCCTGTATTGACCTCAGGTTCCTGCTGCTGTGGTCCTTTTCCTCTTCCACCTGCCATCTCAGACTGCACTTGAATCTCTAACTCTTGATCGGGTGGAGGATCTGCATGACGGAATGAACCCTGATCAGTATCTTCCTCAGTACCTGCTATTGAGATGAATATGGGATTAAGGTCAATCCCAGAATGTTGTGAATGGAGCATATGATATTGACTGAAATCGACCTCCATCCACAAGGGGTTATTTCGGGGACAAGAGTAATCCCGGTTTATTGGAAGGGGAAGAGCTAGTTCGGGTTGCGAGTCCATCCCGAATAGCGGGTTAATTGGAGAAAGGCAAGTATTGAAAGAGGCGAGAATAGGGGAGTCCAAGGAGACATCCGCAAGATCCGAATTAACTCTTCGGAGATCACCCCTCTTTATTGAAGATGTCGATGGCACGGAATCGATGTGGGTGTCGGCAAAGTCCCGACTAAACCATCCGCATGACGACATCTTGAGAAGATCAAGAGGAAAGGATGTTGGATGAAGAGCACGAAGGTAACAAGAAATAAAGAGGATTGCAAAATAGTAGAAGGCTCACAATGAGCAAGGGTCAAATAGAAGGGGAACAAAATTTGCGCAAAGGCGCGATATTTTTGATCTTTGACCTAAATGTAACTAGCAACCAAACATCAGACAAGGGAGTTCACCAACTCGACGCGTGAAGCCGTGAAGGTTCGGCTTTTATCTTTGCAGTTTTTATCTTGATTTCAGGAATTTATCTTTCAACGAGTCCTTAGAGCGCTACGCCTATAGGAGCGAGAGTACTGCCGGAAAAGTATTCCCATACTTGTCCTCCTCCTGTGTAACCTGTAACTTGCGCTTTTTAAGGTCCTTGTAACCCTTCCTGGATCCCTACTCAGCCAAAGAAATAGAGAGAGGAAGCCGATAGGCAAAACCGATACTTCAGACCTTGCTCGCAACGGAATCACCCGTGAGCGTGCAAGATCCTACTCGGACGCAGCCGGTGAGACAGACACCCCCATGAAGGCGTGGCCTATGCTCGGTACTTCGGACAAGGTCGATGCTCAAACAATAGTGAGTCACCAATGGCGACCAAGCCCTACTCGACTACGTACGATAGTAGCGCCAATACTTCAGAAATCCAGGCGATACACAAGGCAGCCACAAGTTGGGTTTTTGGCTCTAATCCTTACGAAGCGCTCACCTCACTTGGAAGGAGACCTTCCCATGCAACCTGAAGACAAGTGAGGGTGTTACTCTCCCCAATCAATGAGTCCAATTACCAATTATTTAGGTCAAAGTTTTCTTAGCAGTCCCTTTTTTAATTTTTTTGTGTTATCGCTTCTTTTGAGTAGATTCAAACAAGTGCCTAACGATTTTGTATTTTCTTTATCCTAATTTATCCAAAATCAGAGGGAGAAAAGAGTCGGGAAAAGCCAATGCAAGTCGGCACCAAGATGGAAATCTCACCTTTGTGCCTAAATGATGGATGCAAAGTAAGAAGACTTACAGCGAATCCCAGCTCTCTCCATGCGGGATGCAAAGCATAAATTTATAAACCTAATCTATATGCCGGTATGCAATGCGGAAATCGTCCTAAGATAGGCAACTGCTAGTGTGAAGAACCACGAGTTAACCACTAACTCTTAATCCTAGTGTCCGGTCTAGGCTCACTCCTCCTCTGCTCAACACATTTGAGTTAGGAGAAAGCGCTTGTGTGGAGTGAGCTCGCGGCGCGCGGATCGAGAGCCAATGATCAACTACTTAATTAATTTAAGTCCAAATACGAGCTATAGGAGCATGCAAGAGTTATTAGGGTGTTTGGACCTAGTCTAATCGAATCAAGCATGCCCTATATCTAAGAGCTCAATCCACAAAAGAAGTAAAAAGAAAACAAAACCGGAAAATGACAGTCGATAAAAGACGAGAAAGCCGTGGTGAGCCCCCGGGTGAAAAGACACCCGGAAATTAGGCCCGAAGTGTTCAAGTGTTCAAGTCCTGTATTATTACAAATTAAACAAATCACTCTCTCACGAAAAATGAAAAGCAACTATCTCTCTCTCTAGCCATCCTGCTCTCTCCTGCCGGCTAGGGTAGAATAGCCGGCTCCTCCTCCCAAGGCTGCACAGGATCCCCTAGGCGATCCTCCTCGGTCAGCGGTCCCTCGCAAGAAAACAAAAGAGATGTCAGACAGTTCCAAATAAATGATGCACAAGAGACAAGTAATCAAAAATGGCTAAGTAAATAAAAGACCCAAAAGGTACTCTACAAGCCGATGCTCCCCGGCAACAACGCCATTTGAAAAGCGAGACAAGCGAGAGCCGCTAAATAGTGATCTGACAAGTCAGACTCACTGTCGCTGATGCGACTACTCTAGCCTCCTCGTTCTTCAACAATTAACCCACACAATCAATCAAAGAATGAATAGCTAGGATTAAAATTTATTATACCCTACTAAAGATGTACAATGACAAGCAAGTAGGGGTCGAACTCAGGAAGCAAGGATGTAGAGCATAGATAAAAATCCAATCCTAGGTCTAATACACAACTTAGCCAATCTAATTTCTTTTTTGTGGGTTTTTAATTTTAAATTTTTTATTTAATTTTTAATTTTTAATTTTGTATTTTGATTTTTAATTTTCTAATTTTTATAATTTTATATTATATATATATTTTAAATTCTTTTTCAATATTGGAATTTAAAGACAAGGTAATAAAAGACAAGACAAAGTATTTAATAAAAATGCACAAAAATATCCAAAAATTCAGAAATAAAATGTTTTTTGATATTTTTAAGGCTTTTTACTGTTTTTGTGATTTTTGGGGATTTTTTAAAGTGTTTTTAGTATTTTTAAATAAGGAAATAAGAGAAAACAATGAAATATGTGCTGGCTGTGAGTAAAATGGGAATTAAAATTAGCAAACCGCAACCAAAATTTTTCACACTAATTTTTAATTAAAGAGAATCAAATCAAGAACAAACAGGAACTGAGTTTATATTTTTTGGAGTTTTCTTTGATTTTATATATTTTTTTGAAGTTTTAGAGTTTTTAAATTTTTAGTGTTTTTCTTTTGAGATTTTTAGTGAATTTTGGGTTGAAATTAAAGCAGGTCAAAACACACAACAGAGAATATTTTTGGAATTTTTTAAGACTTTTACTTATTTTTTGGTATTTTCTAAGCTAGACAGTGCTAAAACAACATGTTTTTGATTTTTAATAAATATAACAATACAATAAAATTAAAAACTAAAAATCTGGCGTGAAAGTAGAATCAAACATGAGCTTAAACCTATTTTTTGAGAATTTTTAGAAATTAAATGAGGCGTGAAATAAATAAATCAAGCACACAAAAATCCTAAGCCTGGCAGGGGTATAAATGTAATTAGAAAATTATCTAGGGGCTCAGATGCAAATTTCACCAAAAAGGCACGTACAAATCACGTGGTATGTCATTCACATGGGCATAATTGTAATTAATGAAAACCGACTGGGCATACGTGCAATTTCTCCAAAAAGATATTTAATTAACCACGCACAGGGATGTAATTGCAAATAACGAAAAGTTCCAGGCCGAACATGCAAAATACCCAAAAGTCACGCGCCCCTGTCACGTGAGGTGACGTGGCGTGGACTAAAGTGCAAATAGTGAAACTGTGAGGGCCTGAGTGCAAATATTACAAAACTTTTTAAACTTCAAATGAAAGTTTTTAGACTAAAAGGGCAAATGCAAAAAGTCGTGGGTAGAAGATGCAAAATACCCACGGGCTCGATCGTGCGGCCGATGGCGATGCACTTGGACACGTGGCGAAGATCGAGCGGCTGGTACCCCTTCGTCGTGGACGGCTGAGATTAAATCGTGGATGGTCAATCCAACGGCGGGGAGGCGCAGGCGATCGGACGGCTGGCGTCGCGTCTGGAGGAGGCATCAGATCCAACGACAGGGAGGGGTTCACGAAGAACACCTCCCCGGCGAGCTTCGGACGTCGACTGCAGCCGACACACGGCCGCTCCGACCCCAGGATCAAGGGCAAAAGGATACTGGGATCCTTCCGCGTCAGATGATGGCCTCCGGCGAGGCGGAGGCGGCGTGAAGCGGTCGGACGAGGAAGGTGTCCTGGGCGGAGGAACCTGGAGTCGATGATGGTCGATGGAGCCTTCTCTGGGGCTCGGACCTGCAGGGTTAAGTTCGCAAAAACCAGGCGAGAAAAATGGGGGCCTCAGGTGCTCCAATAGGGGGCGAAGAGTGGGTCGAGCGATGAGCTCCGGCGAACGGCGGAGAAGGGAGCTCGGGCGGCTCGATCTAAGCGAGATCGAGATGAATGGAGGGCGCTGCGTGATGACGGAGCGACGAGGAAGAGGATGGAGGGGGTCTGCGGTCGATTCGAGGCGTTGGGTGGCCGGAAATGATGGGCGGAGCTCAGCTCTGCCGTGGGTTTGATCAACGATTCACGGCGAGTGGATGAACGACAAGCCAAACTGCTACTTAGCTAACCTAAACTACGCTACAGCTACAAGAAAACAAAGAGAAAAGAGGAGGAGACTCACCAGAGGCGACGGGCGATGAAGCACGGCGGAGCTCCGGCGAGGGGTCGAATCGCTTCGATTCAACACCAAACAACGCAAACCCCGGGTCGATTCGACTCCTACTGTCACTAGGAGCACGAAGAGGTAGAGGTTTTTGGTTGAAAATGGTGGAAGAAGGATTAATTTCAAATTGAAGTCGGGGTCTCTCTTTTGTAGGGTTGACGGATGGCGTGAAAGACGAGGGTTGAAACGCCTCGATCAGTGGTCTTCAACCCCAGATTTCACTAGGGCGTGAATCACCATTGATCGAGGAGCAAAAATGCAGGAGGCATCGTCATGGATTGGTGCAAGGTGGAGCCTAGGAAAATGCGAGAAGAAGAGACAAAGGCGACTCTGACAAGTCTGAAGGGGATGGTCAGACAGTTGACCTAGGTCAACTGTCAGACCAACCTGGTTGGTCCACGTGGACCAACCAGGAAAAATCCTCACAAAATGATTTCAAAATTCAAAATAAAATAGTAACTTGTTTTATTTAATTATGGTTATAAAATAAAAAAATGCTTGTAATTTAATAAATTATTTTTTTGGTAATTTTTATTTATTTTTATTGGGTGTATTTTTACAAGTTTGCATTCATACCCTTATATAGGTATATTATTCTATATATTGTATTCTCTTATTTTTTATTTTTAATTTCTTTAATTTTGTTTATTAATTTATATAATTACAAAGTATTTTTATACACTTAATTATATTTTTATTTTATTTTTCTGAGATGTTTTGTATGTTAAATAAAATAGAAGTGTATTGTATATAGGTATAAGTATAGGTAGTATACCTATGTATCCTATTTACAAGTATTTTTATTTTGTATTTTCTTTGCATTTTTATTCTAATTTTAATGCACATATATATTATAAGTATTAATTACAACATTAAAAAAAATATAAAATTATAAAAATAATAAATAAATAATAAATTGAATATTTTAATCTGTACAATTATACAATGAGGGTCCAAAACTCAACTTTCAAATCGTAGCTCCGCCAAATGCGAAACCACCGACATTAAATAGCTTATTTTCTTCTATATACAATTAAAGGTGAGTATGCTGCATTTGGAGTTTTCATTTGTGAGATACGGGTCTGGGAAGTTGGGATTCTGGATTTTTATTCAGACCATAACTTTTTATCTGTACATTATTTTTCAGTGAAATCAATTTTGTATTTTTCTTTATTTAATTATCTACAATTTTCATGCACAAAGTTTCTTTATTTGATGAATAAAAAGTGGAACCAAAAATAGGTCCCAAAATGAATAAAGAATGAATAGAATGTATAGGTATTTTATCTGTATTTTGACCTTATCTCCCCCTACTTTATTCCTGGTCGACCTATTCATCAAGATGCCTAGGTCTCGGGGGTTTTGGGTCATAAAATATTTACAATATTTTATTCTTTTTCTTTTCTTTATTTATTCTATAATTTTGGCTTTAATTACAGTATTTTATACATTAATATGATGCACATGCATGGATGCTAAGATGATGATTTTAAGGGTATTTACAGGTATTTACTAGGGTTTTTGATGCCAAAATGATAGAATAAAGATGATGAAATGTGGATTCATCATTTAGCCGACACTGGAGAAATTGATGGAAAAATTTCGATAACATTTTTTCTAGGGATTTTATCACTTGTGCCCCTCCGAGATATCGCAATTTCAGTTATGCCCCTATCTTTTTAGTAATATCAGTTGTGCCCCTCAAAACTTTCTCCGTCATAAGTTGTGCCCTTCCGTCAGGTTGACCGTCAATGAATTGACTTAACCATGGTTTTTTCAAACCTTGGTGTGGTTAAGAGGGGTATTATGGTCAAAATAAAATCAAATGAGAAGGAGGGTTGGGGAGGAGGTGGGAGGCTGTGGAGGAGGTGCGGGCTGGCGGCATGGGCTGGGGGAAGTGCGTGGCTGTGGGAGGTCAGGGGGTTGACGATGGTTGCGCGGTTGCACGGTTGCGCGGTGCAGAGCAGGGGAGGTGGCGGTGCGGGGCAGGGGGGAGGGGGAGCAGGGGGGGCGCGCGTGTGGGGGAGGGGTGCAGCCTAGGGGGAGGCGGAGTAGGGGGCGACACCGGCGAGGTGAGGAGGTGCGGGGGGAGGTCAGGGCAGGGGGCGGAGGGGCGGTCTGGGCGGAGGGAGGTTGGGGCGGAGGGAGGCGAGGGCAGGGGGCGGGGGGAGGTCCGGGCAGAGGGAGGTTGGGGCGGAGGGAGGTCTGGGCGGGGGGGCGGGGGAGGTCTGGGCGGAGGGAGGTTGGGGCGGAGGGAGGTCTGGGCGGGGGGCGGGGGGAGGTCTGGGCGGAGGGAGACGAGGGTGGAGGGAGGCGAGGGCAGGGGGGCGGGGGAGGTCTGGGCGGAGGGAGGCGAGGGCGGAGGGGCGAGGGCACAGGGGGCGGAGGGGCGGTCGGGGCGGCTTGGAGGCTGGGACGGAGGGGCGGCAGGGGACGGCGCCGGGGAGGGGAGACGAGGGCGGAGGGGCCGTAGGGGATGGGGGAGGTCGGGGCTGCCTCGAGGCTGGGGGGGAGGGGCGGCGCCGGGGAGGGGAGGGGAGCTCGGGGCGGAGCTGGGCGGCACGTGGTAGTGGCGGCGCCGGGGAGGGGAGCTCGGGGCGGAGCTGGGCGGCACGTGGCAGGGGCGGGGGCGGAGAGGGAGGAGGAGGAGGAGAAGGAGGAAGAGGATGGGCAAGAGGAGGAAGAAGAAGAGGATGAGGAAGAAGGTTAAAATGACCTCCTAACCTTTTTTTTAAAGTAATTCCGCCTATGTCCTCAAAGTTAACGGCCGTTTACACTGTGGATGGACGGTCACTAACCCGAGGGGCACAAGTGATAAATTAGCAAGTTTTGAGGGGCACAACTGATATTACCAAAAAGATAGGGGCATAACTGAAATTGCGATATCTCAAAGAGGCACAAGTGATAAAATCCCTTTTTTCTAACATATCGACACCCGGAGGGAAGTTGAAAAACACACACATATTTCCTTCGTCCCTTTTGACGCTCAGTCAAAACCAAACCCCTCCAGCAGAGCTCCTTACCTCCTTCAACAACAAGAAGATAGGCCTTCCAGACCAGAGACCGGAGTCTCTTCTCCGCCATCGCGCCGTCATGCCCTCCCCACCTCGACCCATACCCTAGTTCTTCTCCATCCTCCGGTCCTCCCAATCGCGCGCACTCGATCCCCACCTCCCCCGTCCCGTTCTCCGCATTCGTCCCAGCTCTCTATCCTCCTGTCCCGGAACCCTAGAAAAGACGAGATCTTGATCGAGGTGGAGCGCGTACGCGGAGATCGGAGATGTCGGGGACGCTGGCGGGGCTCCAGGATCACCTCAAGCTCGCGAGGGAATACGCCATCGAGGGGCAGTATGATACCGCCATAATCTTCTTTGACGGTGCCATTGCGCAGATCAACAAGTGCTTACTCTTACTCTCCGGTTTTGATTCCTGCATTGTGGGCATTGTAATATAAAGGCGCAACCTTTACTTGGATCTGAGTCCATTTTCTATGGATTAGGGTAAATTGTGAATGTGATGGAGACGACAGTCCTTTTTATTGTTTAAAGCTCTTAGGGCAGCTGATAATTGCAGCGGCCTGAATTCAAGGCACGCTGTAATGTGATTTTGTGGATATATGGCTAGAATTACGGGGGAAAATTGTTGTATTTTTTGGTTAATCAAGAAAAATTACTCTGGAAATTGTTTTTCAGTAACTTTGAAGTAAAGAGTATGTAGAATGTCACCTTAGAATGTTTTTTGGAAGTTATTTTCGGAGATACAATTCATTATAAGGATCTCGATTAATGATTTTAGATAAGGATTCTGAATTCTGAGTAGATGATATATTCCAAAATGTAGAACTGCATGGAAGTGATATTAAATTAGGAGGATTCTCTAATTAGAAATGGCCTCACTTCTACTCCTTGTTTACATTATGTGCGCGAATTTCCAATGAACGAATTTCTGGGTGGAAGTAGTTGTAGATCTTATATTTCCTTCACCGTCGAAAATTTTGTAGGTTTGTTGCTAAATTGAGATGAAGTGGTTTGCACTGGTTTTGATCACAGGGACTATTATGATAGTTGGGCAGTTCCAGAAATTTACCGACTCTGCTGAATTGATTCTCTAGACTCACATAGATGGCAGCAAATACATCTATTAGTTTGTTCACCTGTTCAGTATTGAAAAGATGTCAGTTTGAGTTTTATTCTTAAAAGATATGCTTGCTCATAAGGGTACTGACTGGTTTTGACTTAAACTATTTATAGGCAATGTGTGCTATATCATTTTTATTTATTTTCAGGCATTTAACTACCGTGGATGATCCGGTAGTTCATTCAAAATGGATGAACTGTAAGAAGGCTCTTTCCGAAGAGGTGGATATTGTAAGGCAGTTGGATGCTGAAATCAGGGCATTCAAGGAAATTCCTGGGACGGGACGATCTTCTTCGCCACCAATTTCTGTTAAGTCATCTTTCGTGTTTCAGCCACTAGATGACTACCCAGCACCTTCAAGTTCCACCGTGGATGATCCTGATGTATGGAGGCCTCCTACTCGTGAGACCAGTCAAAGAAGAGGCACAAGATCTGGAAGTGCTGCATCAAGGAAATTGGCCCAAGATGCAAAATGGGCAAGGGGATCAACAGCTCGTACCGCATCACCATCTCAAGGAGCAAAGCCTTCTGCTCCAAGCAAAGGCCCAGGGGCTAGGTCCTCCTCAACTGGGGCATCAACGAAAAAGGGCAAGTCAAACTCCGCAAAATCTGAATCTGTGGTAAGACATTGACTTAACCTATACAATGAAATAGCCATTGCATTTTCCTCTAATTTGTGCTTATAAGGCTCGAGATCTATCTCTAGGCCTAAACAATGCTTCGTACCTGTAAAGAGTGATTATGATTAATCTTGAATGATCTCCAACAGAGAGAAATGCAATATCCACAATCATTCAACAAGTAATCAACTAAAAATAGTAGTTGATTGGTTGTAAATTAGTCGACCAGAGTTATTTGACTGAAATAGACATAAACATTTTAAGTTTACTGAAAATAAAATGATTGAGCAACATGATTAATCGACTGAACAAAACATGTTGTCAGCTCGAATTGGTTTATACAGGCTAGCTACGTGATCAGCAGATCGACAAATAAAATAATCGATTAAAGATTGAACGTTAGTCAATTGAAAATAAGATTAATCATCTGATATTAAGATTTATGGAAAGTTCTTAACAACAATCAAGTAATTAATGTCAATTGAATATTAAATCGAAAAGTATTTGAGTAACGGTCAGGGTTAGTCTACTGAAGTGTTTTAGTCGATTACGAAAAAGATGTTGGTTGACTGACAAAGGTTAGAATAAGCCAAGGTTGAAATTCCAAAGTAGTCTATTGAATGAATATGTTAGTTGACCCAATATGAACTTAATTGACTGGAAATCTGATTAATCACCTAAGTGATAATGAGTTTAGTTCGTAAGTGCTTTAAGAGTTTGACTTCACGGATCTTTTTGGATAAATGAGTATATTAGTCGACTGAAAATTTGATTAGTCACATGAGTGATCATGAGTTTAGTTCTTAAGTGCTTTAAGAGTTTTGACTTCGAGGATCTCTTTGCACAATAATTCACGTAGAAAAAAGACTTGAACTTTGCTTTAGCTGGAACACGTTGGCTTGGTTTGGTCATTTTACAACCATGCCCATGCTTTTGTCGAAAGTCACTTTTTTGCACTGCTCCTCCTATCTTTGCGCTTCCAAGACTTGAGCACTTCATTCTTCTTCTTTCTTACGTTTCAGATGATCTAGCCATTATTTGGTTGTACAACAATATGGGAGCATTTTCTCCTTCTTACTTGAGGTTCAACATTCTACTTGAAATGTTAGGTTTAAAAAGCAAAAATGCATACTATTAAAAAGGAAAAAATGCATATTGTTATTTTGTCATTATCAAAATCTAAATCACTAACAATATGCTGTCGATTTAAGGTTTTGCTTTGAGTTGTTCCATTAAGGGGTCAAGACTTGGGGACAATAGCCTCAACCTTAAACCCGTTTGGTTCAACAATGAGTATGATCTCCTCTCGATTGCTTCTCGATAGATTTTCTAATGTTGTTGTGGAGTTCAACATCAGGTAGGGATGTACTGTTTTCTATTTTAGTGATGGTTCACTATTTTGTTGGGAAGCTGGGGTTCTCGTTCTATCTTGGCCTTGGAGGAGGTTGGGGAGGGACCTAGATGGGGAGACAACTTTTGGAGATAACAAGCAAGATCTCTGGAGGGTGGACACATGAGAGGAGTGGATTTTATCCGTGTTCGATTAGGAGTGGCCACATGCAAGCAATGATCCATCGGTACAAAGGGGGTGGTGCATATTCACATGATATTATTTTGGGAGCCGAGAATGATGCTTTCAATTTTCGAGGAGGTAATGGTGGAAACAATGTGGTTTTGAAGGCATCCATCTGGGGTTTATTTGATGATATGCCATGGATAGCTGGGGGTGGGTTCTTTTATTGTTTGAGATGGGTGTACATTAGGCCGACTAATCCTTCCAATACAAGAGGGTTTTAAATTGAATTTATGGGTTGATATAGGATGGGCATAGGAGGGGAGTGTCTTCCATCAGATTTCGACTAGGAGCGGCCATGGGCGAGCAACGATCCATCAATAAGAATCCATGTAGCTGATCCTACTTAAAGTGGGAGAATGCTTTGCCATTTTTGTAGGTGAAAATAATGTGGTTTTCAAGATATCCACCTGTGCTTTATTCGATTGTACGCCATGGATAGCTAAGGGGTGGGTCCTTTTACCATTTAAGATGGGCGTGTGATAGGCTAACTGATCCTTCCAACAATGGAAGGTTTTGGCATGAGTTTTTAGGCTGATTTACGGGCCATTATTCTTTGGTGGCTTGGATACCTTGGTATGGACTTGATTATCTTGAAATCAGACCCGGACAACTAATTCGACGGTTTGACTGTGATGTGTAAAGTTGTATCAAGTCGGGTCTTATTATTCTGAGGTACTTGGACACCCGATCCACATTAATAAAGTGGTCATGCAAGTTGCTCATGTTGGTAGGGTGAAGGTTGGCCTATGGAGCAGTGACAAGCGACAAATTACAATTGTTTATGAGAAAAAGGTTCTTTTTAAGACAATGTGGGGGAAATGGCTTCTCCTCTGATGCCAGCCAGTTTCTTCAATTACATAAAGTAGTGATGACTCAACATATGAAAATGCAGGTGATCCTAAGCTGTTGACATCATCAGCTGCTCTTATTGGTGCTAGCTATTGGCTCCTTGTGGAAGGAGACTTCAACGACAGAGGGTGTGGGAGTTATTTGACATGATGGGCGTTGGAGGTTGTTTTGCTGCAACAAAACGAAATCAAAAAAAATTTAAAAACTAGAATACATGGATAAGTTTTTGGGGCTAAGTTTGACAGACTTCATTGCGATGGATGTCGTTTATAGAGCAATAGTGATCCTTATTTGGTGGAATGGATATCTATTCGAGCAAGACGTTATTTATTAATGTGTATGTGTTTTGTCAATGCTTTAAGAAATGAAGCGGTCGATTTTTAGTTGATATCAACTACTTTTTATGGTCCAACGTAAAGAAAGTAATCAATTTTCAATTGATGGCAACTGCTTAGTCTGTTCTATATGGTTCAACAAAGACTTCTGAGCATGGTAACTTGTAGCTTGAGTCGCATAAGGTAAGGCTCATATTTCTTTAATTACCATATCTTACATGGCATCGAAATTTCGGTTTTGACAACATGAGGACATCAAAACTTCCCTATCTATTGGTTTCTCGTCAACTGAAATGGACCAAAATATCGACGATATTTCAACATATCGATCCATATCGGTCAAAATTGATGGTTTTCAATATAAATTTTATCGGATATCGATGATATTTCATCGATATCTATGTATATCAATGATATTATCCATTTGAGCTTGATATCTGTACTTATTTAAGCAAAATATATAATTTTTTATATTTTATACATCAATAATTATGATATATTAAGTATAATATTAATTATCAACAATTTAATTTGTTATATACTCATATTTGTATATCCTTGAGCGATGGCAATCGGTTTCACCATATACAAAATTCATTTCAAAATGGGGGCGCTGGCCCTGTAACCCCGCAAGGGGGAAGCGCCCCCTGTGCTGATAGGGTATGGTACAACATGGGATGCATAAAACGGTTTTTCAACCAGGTTTAGCAAATTGGACGGTTAAGATTCAAAACATGTCAATATATATGTTAGTCCCCATGCAATGGAGGTCATAATAAGCTTTACATTGTATATGGATGATAATTGAGTTTGGATCCCAAATCATGAAAGAATATTATATGTTCTCATATTTATAGCATATGTGGTGAATATGTTAGGCGATATCTAAATTTATGATTTTATAAATAAATATATGTAGCTATATTTAATTAGATTTTATGTATATTTTCCTATATAAACCGATGCCTACACCTCAACCACCGTGGTTGTCGACATTATCTCATTAATCACTATCTACATTTTCTGAACTGTATGTAGGTATGTTTATAACATATATGACAACATTGTCTCATTAATCATTATCTACATTTTAAAATCAAATGTCTCATCTATGAACAAAAAAAGTGTTCTAAGTGCGGTTAACTTAGCTATTTTGTTACCATTTCGAATATCTATCAATCAACAATCAATATTAACAACGATATGTTCGATACGACCGATATGCGCGATATGAGTCATAGATGATTGATATGTGTGATATAAGCTTATATCTGTAAGTTATTTACTGTTTAAGAACTTGGATGAACCACATTCCAATATCTACCAATCAACAATCAATATTAACAACGATATGACCGATATGTCCGATATAAGGGTTATAGTAAGCGATGCACGATATAAGTGTGTATTTGTAAGTTATTTGTTGCTAATAACTTGGATGATCTTATTTGCGAACAAATGTTAAAAAATGACTTTTTTGAGAAATTTCCAAGACTTCCGCTGAAATTGTCGAACTGAAGTTTGACATAAATTTCCATTTCCGAGAGGACCGAAATGAATTCGAAGTCGTCTTATTAATGGGGGGACATCAATTGTACTCCCCTTGGAGTAGACTAAGCATGGGTTACAAGGGGCTTGAACCCAGTCTCTGATGAGTTCTCGACCATGATCAACATACTTCGGTGGGAGACTTTTGATGTAACCGATTGCATGTATACTTGGAGAAACTCTTCCTTGCGGTTCCGACTTAACAGATTCCTCATATGCAGAATCGGTGCCTTTTTTAATTTTCCTTGACAAATGATGCCTTGAGGGAGCATCTAAACAACTTAAGGCAGGTAAAACAACGAATGCAGAGTTGGACGATTGCTCAGGAAGAAATTGACCGGCTAGACAAAGTGGAGGATTATATGCCCTTTCTACGCGATGAGATTGAGAGGATGATAGAAAACATGAAATTGATTGACATCAATGCTCCGAGCAAAAATAGATAAAGGAGGGTGATGTGAACCCTACATTCTTCATGTAGTGGCTAACAAAAGAAGATGAAGCCACATTCACTCGGTGAAGGCTCCAGCGATACCATGGAGACAAACATGCTGGAAAAGCAACAATGGAGCGCTTCAAAATGTTCAGGAAATGTGATAGAGGAATATGCTGGAGATGGTATGTGCGCAATTTCTGATCTGCTTTGGGCAAGAAGTTTGGGAAGCTTTGTAACTATGTTTATCATTCAGTTCCTCATGGCTAGGTGGTTTCCTGATTTTCCCCTACAAGGAAATATGATTGTGTCAAGTTCATACGCTATGGAGTTGATTAGAGATTTTTGTGATAGGAACTCCGACTTTGATAGAATTAAACAAAGTATTTATTCTCCCAAATCCCAATCTTATATAAAGTCGTTGCAATTTGAGTTCAGGAAGAGATTCACTTGCTGGAGAGATCGGAGGGTTCTAGGTTGATCGGATGGTTCTAAGGTTATGGCAACATAAAGTTGTCATAAAGGACGGTAATGTGTATCCTGTTGCATGCTTCCACGTGGTGGCTAACAAAAGAAGATGGAACCACATTCACTGAATGGATGCTCTGGTTCTAGATACCATGGAGTCTAACATGCTGGAAAAACAACAATGGAACACTTCAAAATGTTCAGGAAATGTGATAGAGGAATTTGCTGAAGATGGTGCGGGGAGTGCGGATAGCATACTGAGTATTAAACACGCTCGATTTCTGATCCATAATTTCTCTGGGCAAGAAGTTTGGGAAGCCGTGCTTGACCTGAATGCAGACGGTTCCTCATGGCTAGATGGTTTCCTGATTTTCCTCTTTAAGGAATTCTGGGTTGTGGTCGATTCACAGGTTAGGGAGTTAATTAAGTAATTTTATGATAGTAACTATAGCTTTAATTGTTGACGCATATAGAATAACTGTACCTCTTTGTTATTTTATTTTTCCTGTTATTCTCTTTATGTAATTTACCCATAGGCTACTCTCCTATATAAGAGAGCCTAGGGTTTATGGAATAGATCATCTCATTCATTTTTCCCAACATGGTATCAGAGCGACGGTCCTAGACCGGAGTTCTCGAAACCCTAACCCTACCCACCCCACCCGCCGGCCCTATCTCTCTCTCCCTCGATCGGCGCGCCTCCAACACCGCCGCCTCTCCTCCCTCGTGCGTCGATCTTCTCCAGCACATCTTCTCCGGCGCGCCTGCGATCTTCGCACATCTTCTCCATCACATCGATCGGCGCGTCAATCGCCTGCGCATCTGCGCAACTGCGCACAGGAGAACCTGCGCATCTGCGCACAGGCGCACCTGCGCCTACGCCGCCTGCGCACAGGCGCACCTGCGCACAGGCGCACCTGCGCACAGGCGCACCTGCGCACGAGGTAGCGCATCTGTGCCTACGCCACGAGCGCGCATCATCTCCAAGCGCACCATCTCCAGTGCGCCTGCGCGTGAGGGGCTCCATCTCCAGTGCACCTGCGCGTGAAGGCTACATACCGCGTGCGCATACTGTGTGCATCGTTGTCATTCCTGTGCGTGTGCTGATTGTAGCACACACAAATTCATGGGGATAGTTGCTTGAGGTCTACACATGCAACTAATCCCGTCTATGTCATTGTAGACAAAGATTATCTCTTGTCATTCGCTCCAGTCTTCCGTCTCCAGTATGTCAGAAAGCAAGGCAGATATCCCGTCTATTGGCGCGTTTTGTGGTCCAGCGTCCATTGTCAAGATGGATGGTACGAACTATGAACTGTGGGCAATGCAATTCATGAGTATGATGAAGTCTACAGGTAAGAAGCACATTCTTACCGAGCCCGAGCCTGCAGAGAAGACTGGAGTCCATGCCTCATGGGAGGCCGATGATGCATATGCCAAGGTGTGGCTATCTGGCACATTGGCTATTGAAATTGCCAATGACATTCTACATCAATCCACAGCCAAAGACATGTGGGATATCCTGGCAGCGACATATTCTCAGGCGAAGAACGAGACGAAGATCCTGCAACTACAACATGATATATTCACAATAAAGCAGAACGACCGTCCTTTACATTCTCTCTATACATCACTGAGAGGGATGTTCGAGAAGCTCTATAGCTTCATGCCTCTTACCGCTACGCCAGAACAGCAGAAGACATACAGGAATGCGACGATGGTGGGTGTGTTTCTCGCTGCACTTGATCCAGAGTATGAGGCAGCACGTTCTCAGATTTTGGCGGACTCGACTATTCCTCCCATGGAGGAAGCTTTTCACAGATTGAGTAGGATCACAGTGCCTTCAGCAGCTGCGAGTCAGAATTCCTCAGCTATGGCGGCCAACAGAGGCCGCGGTTTTCATCACCAGGGCCGTGGACGTACTCCTCGTGGAAGGGGTGGCCGCACTAGGCCAACATGCTCATATTGTCACCGAGTCGGACATAATGAAGACACATGCTACTCGAAGCATGGATTCCCTGCATCTGCACGAGCCGCTGAGCAGATAGAGCCCCCATCTGCTGCAACACTGGATCAACGATTTGATGATCTAGTTGCCCGCCTCAGGGGCATTATCCCACCATCTGGTCCAGCACCGACTACAGAGAGTCATACTGATGCTGCTGCTTCTGCCTCTGCCTCTACTAGTACTTCAGGTAGTACACTTGCACTTCACAGTAGTAGATCTGATACATTGCCATGGATCATGGACTCGGGCGCTACACATCATCTATGTGGCGACCAGAGTCTACTTACAGGATGTTGACGCATATTGAGTTATTGTGTATCTTCGTTATTTTATTTTCTTGTTATTCTCTTTATGTAATTTACCCATAGGCTACTCTCCTATATAAGAGAGCCTAGGGCTATGGAATAGACATCTCATTCACGTTTCCCAACATGGTATCAGAGCGACGGTCCTAGACCGGAGTTCTCGAAACCTAACCCTAACCCTAACCCCACCCGCCGGCCTCTCTTCTCTCTCTCTCTCTCGAATCGGCGCCGCCTAGCCGATCGGCGACGCACTTCGCCCATCGTCTCTCGCCTGGGCATCTGGGCGCATCGCTCCTCGTACGCCCCTTGCGCCTCTTGCGCGCTCCTCGCGCCTGTGCGCATCGTGCGCAGGTGCGTGCATCATCGTGCTCCTGTGCCGCACGCCTGCGCACAGCCCAGGACATCAATTGCGCGCATAATCACGCGCGCCTGTTGCGCGCATAGTCTCCTGCGCGCATAAGCCCCCTGTGCGCATAACCTTCTGCGCGCATAGGCCCTCTGTTCGCGCGCATAGGCCCCCTGTCACGCGAGTGTGCGCACTGTCACGCGCACAGTTGCGTGCGTTTGTGCGCGTGAGATCCTCCAGTTGAAGCACTCCAGTTGCGTGCGTGTTTCTAACACGTGCGTGCGTGCCCTAAGTCTCAAAAACCCTAGGGCACAGCCCCAGATCTACATGGGGTTAGTTGCTTGAGGTCTACACAAGCAACTAATCCTGTCTATGTCAGTGTAGACAAAGATTATCTTCTCTCGGTCACTCCAGTCTTCAGTCTCCAGTATGTCAGAAAGCAAGGCAGATATCCCATCTATGGGCGCATTTCGTGGTCCAGCGCCAATTGTCAAGATGGATGGTACGAACTATGAACTGTGGGCAATGCAGTTCATGAGTATGATGAAGTCTACGGGTAAGAAGCATATTCTTACCGAACCCGAGCCTGCAGAGAAGACTGGAGTTCATGCCTCATGGGAGGCTGATGATGCTTATGCCAAGGTGTGGCTATCTGGCACATTGGCTATTGAAATCGCCAATGACATTTTACATCAACCTACAGCCAAAGACATGTGGGATATCCTGGCAGCAACGTATTCACAAGCGAAGAACGAGATGAAAATTCTGCAACTGCAACATGATATCTTCACGATAAAGCAGAATGGTCGTCCTTTACATTCTCTCTATACATCATTGAGAGGGATGTTCGAGAAGCTCTATAGCTTCATGCCTCTTACTGCCACACCAGAACAGCAGAAGACATACAGAAATGCGACGATGGTGGGTGTGTTTCTTGCTGCACTCGACCCAGAGTATGAGGCAGCACGTTCACAGATTCTGGCGGACTCGACTATTCCTCCCATGGAGGAAGCTTTTCACAGACTGAGCAGGATCACAGTACCTTCAGCAGCAGCGAATCAAAATCCCTCAGCTATGGCGGCCAACAGAGGCCGCGGATTTCATCATCAGGGCCGTGGACGTACTCCTCGTGGGAGAGGTGGCCGCACTAGGCCAACATGCTCATATTGTCACCGTGTCGGACATACTGAAGATACATGCTACTCGAAGCATGGGTTTCCTGCATCCGCACGAGCCGCTGAACAGATAGAGCCCCCGTCTGCTGCTTCATTGGATCAGCGCTTTGATGACCTGGTTGCCTGCCTCAGGGGCATTATCCCACCATCTGGCCCAGCACCGACTACAGAGAGTCATACTGATGCTGCTGCTTCTGCTTCTGCCTCTGCTTCCACTAGTACTTCAGGTAGTCCACTTGCACTTCACAGTAGTAGATCTGATACACTGCCATGGATCATGGACTCCGGCGCTACACATCATCTATGTGGCGACCAGAGCCTACTTACAGGATACACACAGATTCCTCCAGGACGGACAGTAGTTATTGCAAATGGCACGCATTCTCCTATCACTGGTCAGGGGGAGATTAGATTGACGTCGTCTATGCAGCTCAAGAATGTTTTGCATGCACCGCATTTTTCCATGAATCTGTTGTCAATTAGTCAGATTACGAAGGATCTTCATTGTCGAGCTATTTTTGATTCATCTTCATTGATTTTTCAGGACATCCGTACGGGCAACGTGATTGGTCATGGCTATGAGCATGGAGGCCTTTATCGTCTGAACCAGACCCCGTTTGCCGGAATTACTGCTTCTCCCGCAGACCAAGTTTCTCCTTTCCTGTGGCATCTGCGCTTTGGTCATCTACCGCTTCAGAAGTTGCGTCTAGTCTTACCTTATAGTCTTTCTCACACACCTATCCAGTGTGAGGCGTGTCAGTTAGGAAAACATCACAGGTCATCTTTTCCCAGTAGTCAAGGTCGGAGTAGTAACTCCAAGTTTGAGTTGTTTCATGTCGACGTCTGGGGTTCAAGTCGTGTTCCCGATCATCAGGGGCACAGGTTTTATATTGTATTTGTGGATGACTTCTCTAGAGCATCATGGTATTTCTAATGAAAAATAAATCTGAAGCTGGAAATATTATTATTCACTTTCTAAATGAAATTCAGAATGTTTTTTCCACAACTGTCAAAATTCTGAGAAGTGACAATGCATTAGAGTTGTGTACCAACAGTCTAGCCAACTACTACTCCTCTAAAGGAATTGTACACCAAACATCCTGCGCTCATACGTCTCAACAAAATGGGGTTGCAGAAAGAAAACACCGTCACCTACTTGATGTCACAAGGTCACTTCTCATTCAGAGTCATGTTCCGTATTCCTACTGGGGTGATGCAGTCCTCACTGCATGTTATCTTATAAATCGTATGCCCTCGTCTGTCTTAAATGAACAGATTCCTTTCTCACTTGTTTATCCTGACAAGGATCTGTTCACTCTTACCCCTCGTGTGTTTGGGTCTGTCGCATTTGTCCATCAGTTGTCGCCTGGTTCTGACAAGCTCTCTCCTAGGGCTGTCAAGTGCGTATTTGTGGGGTACTCCAGAACTCAAAAGGGGTACAAGTGTTTTGACCCTGTGCGTCGGCGGTATATGATCAGTGCAGATGTTACATTCTTTGAATCCGTTATGTATTTTTCAGAATCCGGGAACATGCAGTCACCACCTATATCTCCTGAGACCGTATTCATGGCACCACCAACAACATCACCGTCACCACCATCTCTACCATCACCACCACCACCACCACCACCACCACCACTGCCACCAACAGTATCCCCGTTACCATTCCACTACACCCGCAGGCCGCCTCAAGCTCATGGTCCTGACCAGTCAACTAGCTCGCCTATGGTATGCGATGAAAATGTTAATGTTGATGGATCTAACGACATTTCTGAGCAGGATGCATTACAGGAGCATGGTGATACCACAGAGGATCTGGATGTTCCAATCGCCCTACGCAAGCCGAAGAGAAGCTGTGCCAAATATCCAGTATCATCAGCTATATCTTTTGAGAGGCTATCTGGACACTTCAGGACGTTTGCATTGTCACTTTCAGCTACAGACATTCCACGGAACCACCATGAGGCTTTGCAGGATTCTAGATGGCGGCTAGCGATGGAGGAAGAGATGGCGGCTCTTCAGTCTCGAGGTACATGGAGCTTGGTTACTATACCTCCAGATGTCAGCCCAGTAAGTTGCAGATGGGTGTTTACAGTGAAACATAATGCAGATGGCACTATTGACAGGTACAAGGCACGCTTAGTTGCAAGGGGATTCACACAGACATATGGGGTAGATTACCTTGACACGTTCTCCCCTGTAGCTCGTCATTCCACTCTGCGGATACTCTTATCAGTTGCAGTTACTAGAGACTGGCCGCTCTATCAACTGGATGTTGAAGAATGCTTTTCTGTATGGTGATCTGCAGGAGGAAGTTTATATGCAACAGCCACCAGGTTTTGCTGTTGAGGGGGAGTGTTCCAAGGTTTGCAGGTTACATAAGGCCATCTACGGCCTTAAGCAGAGCCCCAGAGCATGGTTCCAGAAGCTGTCAGACCTCTTTGAGAAACAAGGATATAAACGCTCCAATGCTGATCATTCCTTGTTTGTACAGAAGACGGCAAGAGGTATTGTTGTAATCATGGTTTATGTTGACGATATCTTGATTACAGGTGATGATGACCAGGGCATTAAGCAGGCAAAGGAAAGGCTGGGGACCGAGTTTGTCACCAAGGACCTGGGAGTCCTTAGATATTTTCTGGGGCTGGAATTTGCCAGAAATCCGTATGGATTGGTCATGTCACAGAGGAAGTATGTCACAGATCTACTGAGTGAGACATGTATGTTAGGGTGTCGACCTGCTACGACACCAATGGACCCCAGCATGAAGCTGTTTGATGATGACACAGAGGAGGTTGACAGGAGAAGATACAGAGAACTGGTAGGAAAATTGTTATATGTCACGATCACTAGGCCAGATATATTATTTGCAGTGAGCCGTGTGAGCCAGTTCATGGAGCAGCCACGTCAGGTGCATATGGATGCAATACACATGATACTTAGATATCTCAAATCTTCTCCAGGTAAAGGTCTGCTATTCAAGAAAGCAAAGGGAATTTCTGTCTCAGCATGCGCAGATGCAGACTATGCAGGATGTCCTAAGGATATGAAGTCTACCTCAGGGTATGCTGTCTATGTTGGAGATGCACTAGTCTCATGGAGGAGCAAGAAACAAACTGTGGTAGCTAGATCCAGTGCTGAATCTGAATATCGGGCTATGGCCCAGGCTACTACAGAGATGATGTGGGTGAAAGCGGTGCTGACAGATTTATGCTTAGATGTACCACTTCCTATGAACTTGGAGTGTGATAATCAGGCTGCTTTGTTCATTGCAAACAATCCTGCATTCCATGAACGGACCAAGCATATTGAGGTGGATTGTCACTTCATACGTGATATGATTCAGAAAGGATTCATTGCCACATCTCATGTTACTTCAGAAAACCAGACTGCAGATATATTCACCAAGGCATTGTTACGAGGTCCATTCCAGAAGTGTGCTTCCAAGCTGAGCATGATTGACATCTATGCTCCATCTTGAGGGGAGTGTTGACGCATATTGAGTTATTGTGTATCTTCGTTATTTTATTTCTTGTTATTCTCTTTATGTAATTTACCCATAGCTACTCTCCTATATAAGAGAGCCTAGGGCTATGGAATAGACATCTCATTCACGTTTTCCAACACAGGATACACTCAGATTCCTCCAGGACAGACAGTAGTGATTGTCAATGGCACGCACTCCCCTATCACGGGTCAGGGGGAGATTAGATTGACATCTTCTATGCAGCTCAAGAATGTCCTACATGCACTGCATTTTTCTATGAATCTGTTGTCAATTAGTCAGATTACGAAGGATCTTCATTGTCGAGCTATTTTTGATCCATCTTCTTTGATTTTTCAGGACATCCGTACGGGCAACGTGATTGGTCATGGCTATGAGCAAGGAGGCCTTTACCGTCTGAACCAGACCCCATTTGCCGGAACCACATCTTCTCCTGCTGGACAAGTATCTCCTCTCCTGTGGCATCTGCGTTTTGGTCATTTACCGCTTCAGAAGTTGCGTCTAGTTCTACCCTATGGTCTCTTTCACACACCTATCCAGTGTGAGGCATGTCAGTTGGGAAAGCATCACAGGTCGTCTTTTCCCAGTAGTCAAGGTCGGAATAGTAGCTCCAAGTTTGAGTTGTTTCATGTCGATGTCTGGGGTCCGAGTCGTGTTCCCGATCATCAGGGACACGGGTTTTATATTGTATTTGTGGATGATTTCTCTAGAGCGTCATGGGTCTTTCTAATGAAAAATAAATCTGAAGCAGGAAATATTATTATCCACTTTCTTAATGAAATTCAAAATGTTTTTTCCACATCTGTCAAGATTGTGAGAAGTGATAATGCCTTAGAGTTGTGCACCAACATTCTAACCAATTACTACTCCTCAAAAGGAATTATTCACCAAACATCTTGTGCTCATACGTCTCAACAAAATGGGGTTGCTGAAAGAAAACACCGTCACCTTCTTGATGTCACAAGGTCACTTCTTATTCAGAGTCATGTTCCGTACTCCTACTAGGGTGATGCAGTCCTTACTGCATGTTACCTAATCAACCGTATGCCTTCGTCTATCTTGAATGAACAGATTCCTTTTCACTCATTTACCCTGACAAGGATTTGTTCATTCTTACCCCTCGTGTGTTTGGGTCAGTCGCATTTGTTCATCAGTTGTCGCCTGGTACTGACAAGCTCTCTCCCTAGGGCTGTCAAGTGCGTCTTTGTGGGGTACTCCAGAACTCAAAAGGGGTACAAGTGTTTTGATCCTGTGCGTCGGCGGTATATGATCAGTGCAGATGTTACATTTTTTGAATCTATTATGTACTTTTCAGAATCTGGAAACATGCAGCTACCACCTATATCTCCTGATGCCGTATTCATGGCACCACCACCACCATTGCCACAAACAACACCACCGTCACCACCACCGCCACCGCCACCACCACCGCCACCACCACCGCCATCGCTAGTATCCCCGCTACCATTCCATTACACCCGCAGGCCTCCTCCAGCTCATGGTCCTGACCCGTCAACTAGCTCGCCTATGGTATGTAATGAAAATATTAATGTTGATGGATCTGACGACATTTCTCAGCAGGATGCATTACAGGAGCATGGTGATAACATAGATGATCTGGATGTTCCAATTGCTCTATGCAAGCCGAAGAGAAGCTGTGCCAAATATCCATTATCAGCAGCTGTGTCTTTTGAGAGGCTATCTGGAGACTTCAGGAAGTTTGCATTGGCACTTTCAGCTACAGACATTCCACGGAATCATCATGATGCTTTGTAGGATGCTAGATGGCGGCTAGCAATGGAAGAAGAGATGGCGGCACTTCAGTCTAGAGGAACCTGGAGTTTGGTTCCTATACCTCAAGATGTCAGCCCGGTGAGTTGCAAATGGGTGTTTACAGTTAAGCACAATGCAGATGGTTCCATTGACAGGTACAAGGCACGCCTGGTTGCACGGGGCTTCACACAGACATATGGGGTAGATTACCTTGACACATTCTCCCCTGTGGCGCGTCATTCCACTCTACGGATCCTGTTATCAGTTGCAGTTGCTAGAGACTGGCCATTTATCAACTGGACGTGAAGAATGCATTTCTGTATGGCGACTTGCAGGAGGAAGTCTATATGCAACAACCACCTGGTTTTGCTGTTGAGGGGGAGTGTTCCAAGGTTTGCAGATTACATAAGGCCATCTATGACCTTAAGCAGAGCCCCAGAGCATGGTTTCAGAAGCTTTCAGACCTCTTTGAGAAACAAGGATATAAGCGCTCCAATGCTGATCATTCCTTGTTTGTACAAAAGACGGCTAGAGGTATCATTGTAATCATGTTTATGTTGATGATATCTTGATTACAGGTGATGATGACCAGTGCATTAAGCAGGCAAAGGAAAGGCTGGGGACCGAGTTTGTCACCAAGGACTTGGGAGTCCTTAGATATTTTCTGGGGCTGGAGTTTGCTAGAAATCCGTATGGATTAGTCATGTCACAGAGGAAGTATGTTACAGATCTACTGAGTGAGACAGGTATGCTAGGGTGTCGACCTGCTACGACACCAATGGATCCTAGCATGAAGCTGTATGATGATGACACAGAAGAGGTGGATAAGAGAAGGTACAGAGAACTGGTAGGCAAACTACTGTATGTCACGATCACTAGACCTGATATATCATTTGCAGTGAGTCGTGTGAGTCAGTTCATGGAGCAACCACGTCAGGCCCATATGGATGCAATACACATGATTCTGAGATATTTAAAATCATCTCCAGGTGCAGGCTTGCTATTTAAGAAAGGAAAGGAGATCTCTATCACGGCATGTGCGGATGCAGACTATGCAGGGATGCCCCAAGGACAGGAAGTCCACATCAGGATTTGCAGTCTATGTTGGAGATGCTCTAGTTTCGTGGAAGAGCAAGAAACAGACAGTGGTAGCTAGATCCAGTGCTGAATCCGAATACAGGGCTATGGCCCAGGCTAGCACAGAAATGATGTGGGTGAAATCCTTACTTGCAGATCTATGTCTTGATATACCTCTTCCTATGATGTTGGAATGTGACAATCATGCCGCCTTGTTCATTGCAAATAACCCAGCCTTTCATGAGAGGACCAAGCACATTGAGGTCGACTGTCACTACATACGTGACATGATTCAGAAGGGGTTCATTGCTACATCTCACGTCACATCAGAGAATCAGACTGCTGATATTTTCACCAAGGCATTACTTAGAGGCCCGTTCCAGAAGTGTGCGTCCAAGCTGAGCATGATTGATATCTATGCTCCATCTTGAGGGGGAGTGTTGACACATATAGAATAACTGTACCTCTTTGTTATTTTATTTTTCCTGTTATTCTCTTTATGTAATTTACCCATAGGCTACTCTCCTATATAAGAGAGCCTAGGGTTTATGGAATAGATCATCTCATTCATTTTTCCCAACATTAATAGATAACTAAGTGTTGATTTTCCCAATCCTTAATAAAGTTGTTGCAAATCCGAGTTATAAGAGGCTCAATGAAGAACCCAAGGCTAATAAAACTTGTTGACGCATAAGTTTGGGAGAGAGTCGTGTTTCCTTCCTAATTGGTAATGGGTGAGTTTCAACGAGTCTAAATGTCCGCCCCCTTGGAGTAGATTGAAACCTGGAAAACTATTGTGCATCTTGTGGGATACACCAGAGTCAAGCAACCAGTCCGGTCTCGTCATAACAAGTATCTGAATCCTCGATAGTTGTAGTGTCAACAATGGCAGGTGTACAGGATGTGGCAACTCCGTAAGTATTGGGATGAGTAAGTCTCGTCTCATGACCAACCCATCATATTCTGGACCAACAAGTGCAATGCCTTGAGACTCTCGGCCACCAGTGCTGGAACCACGCCCTTTCTGTGAAGAGGGATGGAAAAACTTATATAAGGATCCAAAACATAAGAGATAAGAAAAGCGTAGATTATATAAAATGATGTCCTTAGGCGTTTATGGGTGGGCATCTCCTCGACTTCACACCCTATTTTTCCTTTTAAAAAAGACATCCTTAACTCCATGTTATCTTGGCATCCACCTCCACATGTTTGTGTAATTGTGCAATATTAAAACCGCAGAGCTTATCTTGGCAGAATCCTTGGATGCAGCAGGCATGGAGAGGCTTTCCCTTGTAAGCTTAACATCTCAGAGCAGCTTCTGTTGCCCCTGCACATCTCCATTCATGAGAATCGGGTGGTCCTAAAAGGATGCTTGTCTTGGGGGGCTTGGCTCCTTCGAGGAACCTTAGATGCATTCGTCATTATTCTCCAATCATGGCACACTTGAAAAGCTCAAGTGACGGCATCCCTATGGAAGTATATGAACGGGATCCACCACGAGGGGATTCTTGTGGAGCCAATCCTGAGGTACATGTAAGAAATGTGCTAATTTCTATGAGGCTAGCAAATGAATGCCTTGACAAAGGGGGCGTTGGAGCCTTAGTCTTCTTGCACTTTCATGCCCAGTGTCAGCATGTCTTTTTGTGCTTAAGGTGGATACTAACATGCAAGCCACAGAGGTAAACTTTTACCTCATTAGACACCATCTACCTCCACCTTCTCCACATAATGTGTTTGAATTTCAAGTTAAAATGATTGTGCAATGTATTTTTCTGTGTTCTTCGTTTCCATTGTTTTCCTGGAATTTAATGTACACTCCTTGCCATGCTAGTTTTGTCAAGTTCCAAAATGTGCGCGGCATCTCCTCTTAGAGCTCTTATCATCCCTGTTCAGGGTTAACATTTCCGTTTATTGGGCAATGGGTAATCTGGTGTGGTAGTCTCCAACCATGTGCAATATATTGGCAAAAGTTGGACAAGTAGTGGATCTATTGGATATATTGTTATCTTGCATTTTTATGACAGGCCATTTTTCATGATCCAAACTCACAACCCTGGTCTCTATTACCTCATCATGTTGTGCCAAGAGTCTCCTTCACTTTTCATCACTCTTTAACATTGAGAGGTAGTTTTTTTTCACAAGGACAGTGGCTTCTTTGAATTCGTACAAAGAAAATGTTAACAAATAATTTCGGCTTGCATTAAGCTTTAGCTACTCCCTCGCTGGGAATAAAAACCGTGGTTCTCCCGTGTTAATGTTCTCTATTTCCGGTACATGACTTTATTCCTTTAAAAAAAGTACATGACTTTCTGGCATCCGAGTGGTCTAGTTTTTTTGGGATCTTTTAAGCAGAGACCTTGAGAAGAAATGCACATTCACTTTTATTAATTGACAATTAGATAAAAATTGTTAATCATAGAAATTTCATTTTGTTTCTAATGAAAATACAAATTACTTGTGTGGTTTCATGCTTCAATGCAGTTACTGCCTTTTGATATTTATTTTTTATACCAGAAACCGGTTCTTAAATCACGTCCATTCTTCTATTTATAGAGTGGGGAGACTGAAGATGGGAAACCTAAAAAGGGGCAATATGAAGGACCTGATGCAGATTTAGCAGCCATGCTAGAGCGCGATGTTTTGGAATCTACTCCTGGAGTTAGATGGGATGATGTTGCTGGTCTTAGTGAAGCTAAAAGACTTTTGGAGGAAGCTGTGGTTCTTCCTCTCTGGATGCCAGAATACTTCCAGGTAAGACAGTCTTGAAAATATCCCTTATATGTTTTTTTATGGTCATGGTTTAAGTTTCACATGTCAGATATAGGAAGGGGTTTGGATGCATCCATATCTTGATTTATTTATCCCTTTATGATCATTAATGGATATATATATATAAAAAGAGTAACATCTTGAAATATCTTTTTTTGGCGTATTTGTGATACTTGTTATGTACATCTGCACACAGATCGATCTACCTATACACATGCGCCAGCTCATGTAATTGTTTAATACCAGGATTGCGTACACATGCCTGCACTCCATACTTTCTGTAGGCGTCTGCATCTGTTTGCTTGTGTGCACATCTATCTTAATTTGATTTTTTGTATAAGTATCCTTTTCATGTGCAGAATGTACACATGCATCGAGGAAACAGTTGGAGTCATGTTATCTAAGCTCATGAAGTTAAATTCCAGTCATGTCGCACCATCCATAAGAGACTTTGCAGATAGCTACCCACCATCTCAATTTAGGTGTAGATGTGTCAATCAATTTTGAGTTCGATGCATATTCAAAAATATTCAGTCATACGAGCTCACTTGGTCCCAGAAATGAGCATATGTTGGGGGACTGACGTTGTCATAAATTCATGAATCTTTTGGCAAATTATCAGAATGGATAAAATCAGTAAATTTTAAATGGGTTTTTATTAGTCGTGCCCCTCTGAGATCTTGCAATTTCAGTTATGCCCCTCTCTTTTTGGGAATATCAGTTGTGCTCCTGACTTCTTGTCGTTCTATCACTTGTGCCCCTCCGTTAGTTTAACCGTCAATGAGTTGACTTAACCATGGTTTTTTCAAACCATGATGCAGTTAAAAAGGGTATAATTGTCCAGACTCTTTCTTCATCTTCTTCCTCCTCCATTTGTTCTTCTCCCTTTATATTCATAATTTCTCTCTTAATTACACCTTCATGCATCCGTCGAATCTCTAAAATTTTTGTATTTTCACGGATATATCACTTATTACGGATCAAACGATGATTTTTATTGAATTTTTTGGTGAATTTTCATGAATCAATTAGTCAAAAATTTATCTTAGCTTAATAAATACTAAAAGTCTTCCAGTTTCAGCCCCTTGCTCCTCCTCCATCGCACCTCCTCCTTCATCCCCTTCCTCTCCAGGTGGGGGAGGGGTGACCTGGGGCGGCAGGAGCAGGGGGAGGCGGGGGGGGGGGGCAGGGGGTGTCCTGGGAGCGAGGGGAGGAGGCAGGGCAGGGGGTGGCGGAAGCAGGGGGAGGCGGAGGTGCGGGGGCGACGAGAGCAGGAGGAGGGGGAGGGGCAGGGGGTCGAGAAAGGGGAGTTCAGTTTAATATATCCTAAATGTGTAAAAAATATAAATATACTATATCAATGATCCATTCAGTCATCCCACTCTACTCGACAGGGGAGTTCAGGTGGACGACTGACTGCCCTCTTTCTTCGCTTCGACAATTTCTTTATGATATCCAACGGAGTATTCTCCAACCCTCTTTGGTGGCCTCACGCCAATGCTCGGGATCACCCCCACCCCTAGTGGGTGAGCATTATGACCCACTCCCTATAGGAGCTGATTCTTGATCCCAAGGTGTTCGGAATTGAGGGGAGTTTTGGGGGGTGTCTCGTTTTCAACAAGAGATCGTGGATGACCCACAAGGGCCCTTTTCATGTTTGGGTTGCAGAGAAACTCGAAATAAAACATTGCACACTTTTATCATGCTAGAAGTCATATTAGTTATTTATGATCATTAGATATATAAAGTGTGCATTTTGAACTCTTACATTGTTCAACATGAAAATACTTACAATAAAAGTAATAAGAAAGAAGTCCAAAGTGAGAACTGAGGAAGGAGTAGTCATGATCGTAGGAATTGATAAAAAAAGTATGAAAGAAGCCAAAGAGTGAGAGAAGAAGTAAGAGGAAGCACTAGATGGAAAGAGAGTGGCATGCACCACTCATGTTCCTTACCATTTTGTTCGTACTTTTAATTTTCTTTTGAAAAAACACAATCAAACTGAGGCTGCAGAAAGGAGTTTTGCCAAGTGTACCGTGATTTCACGGCATCCAAAAACGTCCATCGACATCTTCCCCACAAAACTAGCAAAAAAGGAACCCATGTCTGCCCATCCCTTGTCACACGTGTGGTTAGCAACAAACGTGTCATTGAAGTCATCGCCTACAATCCAAGTTGGATTTGAAAAGCGAGATCTCACCCATCGGAGTTCATCCCATATTTCATCAAAGCAAGCACATCTGATGGGTCATATACCGTACTCACCAACCGGAGAAACCCATCCGAGCGCCTTAATAAAATAGATAAGTCCTAAGTAGCACACATTGAGCCCACCAATTCCATCAAATCATCTAACCACAATGCCCCTCGAGCACCCACCAAAGGTACTGCTTGAAACTCAAATAGTCGAGACCTCACAACTGCTCTCAACGAATAATTGTCCCAAGTCTCCATCTCCGTCTTCCGCATGCACATCACGTCTGCCTTCCAAGCTTCAAGCATCAAATCAACCACCCTCCTTTTGTGCAGTTGCCCAAGGCTCCAAAAATTCTAAGATAAACTTTTAGCGACAAAGGGGATGCCCTTGTCAACTTCATCCCAACATAGCTTGCCACCTCCACAAGCTTCTCTACACCCTCAACAAACCCACTGTGATGCTCCACAGGGTCCTCAACCTCACACCTCAAAGAGACAATGTTATTATCAACTCCTCCTGTCCATAAATCAAAATATCCCAATATATCCTTGGTATATCAACGATATATCCATGTCGACAAGTCAGGGATACTGACATTACCTTAAATATTGACATCGACCGATATCAAGCGATATATTGGCACTGCAATCTGGTATCATCGATATTGATGAAATTTTAAGTATTTAGTGCAAAATTTCCATCATTTAAGTTATATCATGGGTATCATGTTGATATAGATGCTCTTTCATCGATATCGACTATATTAGTTGACTTCGCTGCTTGTTTTATAAGGAAAGAAGCTTGAAAGGTAGTTTTTTATTCTTTAAGCTTTAGAACTTGATTTGTTGAGATTTTCTAACCACTTCTATATTAACACATTGAGCAGCAAATCTGATACGAATAAATAACCAAATTTATGACTTGTAGCATGGTTCAAATTATCACGATATATCCATGATATATCGGTATCACTAGAGGGAGGTTTTAATATTCGGGTGTATATCGAATTCCAGGACATCGGCCAATATCTCACAAGATATCAGTGAAATATCAATAAGTTATCTCATGTCGATCAAAAATTGAAGATTGCGCTGTAAATTTTCTCAGATATCGTTCGATATCGATATATACCATTGATATGGTGCCGTTATTTCTCAATATCACCTACATTTTATTTTTTGGTCTATTTATTTGGGATTTTGCTACTGCATCTATTCTTGGTATTTAGAACTCGTTATGATTTGTATTTTTCCCATGTTGGGGGTGCTTGAACAAGGGGGTTCGCTTCCTTTTGCGAAGGAGATGAAACAACTCTAGAGCCTCTCTAGGAATGTCTGCATACATACATGTTATTATGCTCATTAGTTTGTTCGTATGATATCTGATCTAACTCCACATTTTGTTTATTTTTTTGAAGGAAAAGAGGGTGAGGCCTCGAGATGGGACTCGTCGCAAATTTGTATTATATTATAAAATCAGGAGTCATACATGGGACCAACATGATGCAAGTTCCTTAAAGTGCCTAATTACATTTTTAGCATAAAAATGTTCGCCACGAAAAATACATTCATTTCTAGCACACCACAAGGCCCGTAAGACAACAAAGCCAGGGAGGCATCATCTTGCATGTTTCCACAAGCCCTTATAATTGAGTCCCAGAATGCACCACCGCAAATCGTTCTTAGCCAGGAAATGTCCACCAAGGCCCTAAATGTCGGTATCGGTCACCATTTCGGTGACCGATCGAAACATAATTTCGGTCGAATTTCGATCGAATTTCGACCAAAATTTCGATCATTTTTTTGTACTCGACCCCCATATTTCGGTCATTTCGACCATTTCGGTCGAATGCGATTTCGACTGGACATCGATATTCGACAGAAATTCGACCGAATTTCGCTGAAATTTGAGGCCATGCTCCAAACATCCCTTGATGTTCTGCATCTGAAGAATAGATGTTCCAAGTCCTCTTGCTATTCACTACATCTTCCACACATGCTATCACCCATTGGTGGATACAATTGTTTATCTTTTTTTTCGGTTTTCCTATCTTTGTAATTTCATCATATATTGTGATTTATATCATATGTTTGTCAGAATATATAATTTCATTAGTATGTATTTTGTTGTAGTTTTTATAGGTTTTTTCCTTATAAATTGAGGCTAACGCCTCGACCGCCTCGAGGCTACACCTCGCCTCGATTCCAGGGAAACCGCTTCCTTCCATTTTTAGTTTTTTCAAATCTTGGTTATAAGTGGGTCACATGGCGGAGCACATGACCTACTAATCCCACACTTGCCTCACCACAACGCCTTGCCTCGCACCGCCTCGCACCACCTGGTCCATCAAAGCACCCGCCTCGCAGCTTCATGCTGAAACGCACACCTTGACGCCCCGCCTCGAGGTGTACGCCTCGAGCATCTTGAGGTACGTTTTTTCAAACCATGTTGGTATGACTACACCCACAACCACCACCCTCGATGTCCGTGTAGACGCCCTATCGTTTGTCTACGGTTCCGGTCATGTAGCAATTCAACACTATGCCAGAAAACAGAGTCGATATTCCATCCACAAGTGCCTTTAAAGGTCTTGCACCTGTTATCAAGATATATGTTACATACTACGAGTTGTGGGCAATGTAGTTCATGTTGTCTTGCAGAGAGCCATAGTAAGAAGCATATTCCGACGCATGATAAGCAAACTGACAAGACTGGGACCAATACCTCATGGGAGGTCGATGATGCTTATGCAAAAGTTTAGCTATTTTTTCACTGAATATGTGGAAATAACCGATGATATCAAAAGTTAGACTACAACGAAGGCAATGTGGGACATCTTTGCAGTGATGTACTCTCAAGCGAGGAATGAGTCGAAGATCTTACAACTCCATCATGATATTTTTACGACCAAATATGGTGATTATCCTCTTCATGCCATGTACACATCTCTTAGGCGTATGTTTGAGAGACTCCATAGCTACATACCTCTGACAGCATCACCCGAGCAACACAAGGCCTATCGCAATTCTATTATGATTGGGGTTTTTCTGGCAACCCTTAACCCTGCGTATGGCTTAACATGCTCTCAGTTACTCACATGTGCTACTATACCACCTATGGAGGAGGTGTACCGTAGGCTGAGCATCCCCTCTACTACATCTTCTCATATGTCATCGCAGCATCGTCTATGTCAGCTTCTCGTGCTAGAGGCGGTTTGCCTCAATTCAGAGGATGGGACACACACGACACAGGAGGCTTGCGTCCATGCCTGCCCTACTCATATTGTCACTGCTCAGGTCATTCAGATGACGTGTTATTCCAAGCACGATTTTCTACGATCAACCTATGGTACTGAGCAGGTCCATACTACCCCTGATTCTATCGATCATCGTTTTGATGACTTTATTGCACGATTGAGAGAGATCATGCCCAACAGTTGGATCTTCTAGTGTTTCTACTGGCTCATCAAATGTTGATGCTTCTGCCTCCATCACCACTTCAGGTATTACTCATAAATTTACTAGTCATTCTCGACCATACCCTTTCAAATGGATCACTGACTCTGAAGCTTTTCATCATCTATGTGGAGATCGCTCACAGTTCGGTTCTTATAGCCCTACACAACTTAGTAGATTAGTGGTTTGCTGATAGGACACATTCTTCCATTATCGAATGGGGGAATTTATTTGACCCCCTTCATGCGCCTACAAAATTTTCTTCATGCATTGGAATTATCAATGAATTTATTGTCTATCAGTCGTATTGCAAAAGATTTACTTTCTTGTGCCATATTTGACCATGCTTCCTTGTTTTTCAGGATATACTCACTAGCGTGGTGATTGGATGTGTCTATGAGTATGCTTGGCTTTAAAGGTTGATCTAATATCCTTATGCCGATGTTAGCTCTCTTTCTACTGGATCGATTTTTCCATACACTTGACATATCTGATTTGGTCATCTTCAATTGTAGAAGATCTGTCATCTCATCCCTGGCGTATCTATCAAGTCCACTTTTCAGTGTGAACCATGTCAACTTGGCAGCATCACCGGTCTAGCATTCCAAGTCGTCATCAGGAGCACATCTATTATTTGATTGCTGTGAATGACTTTTCTAGACTGTCATGGGTATTTTTGTTAAAGAATAACTCTAATGCTAGTACTATGATTCGGGATTTTGTGATTGAAATGAAGAATCTCTTCTCTGCTTCTATTAAATACATTCGTTTTGATAATGCTACGGAGTTTTGTATTGTTCAATTATCCCAATTCTTTAGCTCATGCGGTATTATCCATCAGACTTCATGCCCTTATACTTCTTAGCAGAATGGTATTTTGTTGAACGCAAACACCGTCACTTTCTGGACGTCACCAAGACTCTTCTTATACATAGTCGGGCTCATGGCCTCAAATTTCAGCGAAATTCGATCAAATTTCTGTTGAATATTGATATCCAATCGAAATCGAAATTCGACCGAAATGACCGAAATGACCGAAATATGGGGGTCGTAGTACAAAAAATGACCGAAATAATCGAAATTTCGGTCCCACCGAAATTCCATCGAATTCTGTTTTGGTCGATACCGAAATGGTGACCGAAATTGACATTTAGGGCCTTGGTCGGGCTTCTCATTCCTTCTAGGTGATGTTGTGATGACAACATATTACTTAATCAATCGGATGTCCTTTACCATTCTGTGTGAAAAGGTAATCTTTTCTCTTGCTTTTTCTTAGGACATTTTCTTTCTTACGCCACGAGTCTTTGACTGTGCGGCACTTTTCCATCTTCTACGTCCATGTCGTGACAAACTTGCTCCTGGAGCTATCAAATGTATGTTTCTTAGGTACTCTCATACCCAAGGGTTATGTGTGTTCTGATCTTGTGCAGGGAAATTACAGTCAATGTTGATGTTACTTTCTTTGAGTCATAACGTACTATATTCCTACATGTGACAGGTTGAGTCCCTCTTAGTCTGAGGATGATGTTTTTCCTCCTCCTCTTACACATATAACCCAACATGTTCTCTATGCTCCAAATGCCTTCCCAACATCCAACACGCATCAGGTAAATTCTGAAAATTTGATTTCAACTGATGACATTGGTGGTGTGAATGGTGAACAATAACATTTACAAGATGAGCAGGAATATATATAGTATAAGCTTTGACCGCCATAAGAGAATGATCTGGAATGAACTATTGCTTGCATAAAGGCAAACATACCTATGCAAGATACCCCATTGTTGGACATGTGTCTTTGGCACGACTTTCGTTGAATTCTAGGAAGTTTGTTTTGTGATTATCTACCATTGAAATCCCATGCACATACGAAGATGCTCTCAAGGAGAGCCAATGGAGATTTGCCATGGAGGAGGAGATGGTTGCGTTACAATCACGTGGTACATGGAGCATTGTTAATGCTCCTACAAGAATGTCTGTTGCGGGATGCAATGAGTAGTCGCCGTGAAGCACCAAGCAGATGTCAACATAGATCACTACATGGCAAGGCTTGTGGCTCGTGAGTTCACCTAGACATATGAGGTAGACTATCATGATACTTTCTCTCTAGTGGCTCGACATTCTACATTGCGGATCCTTCTCTCTGTTGCAATGACACAGGATTGTTGCGGCTTCATGTGACGAATGCGTTTCTCTATGGTGACCTACTGCTAGCAAGGTTTCAGATTTTGCGAAATATCATGAAATTTCGATGATATTTTGGTTGACATGAGATTGAAATATCGAGCGATATGAGGATCCCTTTGGGAGATTTAGCTAGTAGTGAAAGTTCCATAAATTGTGCGAGTTATAGATAAAAACAAATAAAGGAAGTAGAGAAGACTTTGCAGGTTATGAAATCGGAAAAAGTATATGGCATAATGACATTCTTATAGAAGTATGGAAGGTCTAGGTGAACGTGGCTTGACTTAGATCACAAATTTATTTAATGCTATTTGGCGAAGCACGAAAATGCATGAAGAATGGAGGAAAAGAATTGTGGTGCCTCTTTACAAGAATAAAGAAGACATTCAAAATATTCTAATTACAGAGGTGTCAAATTGATGATTATACTATGGAGATTTGGGAATATGTGGTTGAAAGAAGGCGATGCAAGTTTCCAAAATAACAGAAAATCAATTTGAATTCATGCCAGTTTGCTCAACTATTGAAGCTATCCACATGTTGAGGAGAACGATGGAGATTTAAAGAGCTAAAAGGAAGAACCTTATGATATTTATTGATTTGAAGAAGGCTTATGATTCAGTTCTTCGGGAGATCTTGGGGAGAGCTTTGGAGAAGAGACAATACATGTCCAGTATATTAACCCTATAAAGGATATGTATGATGATTCAACTTTATAATGATTCAGTATGGGAAAACTGACTATTTTGGCATCATCATCGATCTACATCAATATTCAACTTAAGTATATTCCTTTTTACTATGATTATGAACAAGTTGACTAGTCACATTCATGATGAGATATCTTAGTGTATGTTATTTGCGATGATATTATGTTGGTTGATAGGACTAGAGATGGAGTAAACGAGAAGCTTGAGATTTGAGGACATGCCTTAGGCACTAAAGGCTTTCGTATAAATAGGGCTAAGACTGAATATATGGAGTACACATGTGATGGGAGCAACAAAGAAGGAATCGAGGTGAAATTTGGAGAAGATAACATTCAAAAGAAAGATTTTTTTAGCTACTTAGGATCTATTTTACAACATGATGGGGAAATCAATGGAGATGTTACTCATAGAATTAAATGCAGGTTAATTAAAGTGGAGATGAGCCTCTATTGTTTTATGTGATAAGAGAATCCCTTTGAAAAGGAAAGGAAAGTACTAGAAAGAGCTGTGAGGCGTGCTATCTCTATGGATCTGAATGTTGGCCTATGTACTATAGATATGGGCAGAGAATGACATTAGAAGAAATGAAAATGCTACGGTGGATACATTGTCATACACAGAAAGATCGGATTCGGAATGATGTGACTAGATTCATTAGAAGGAAAGTTGGTGGAACTTGATGGAGGATAGGATGAGATAGAACCACTTGGGTTGTTTGGCCATCTGCAAATGAGATCGGTTGTTGCACTAGTCAGAAGATGCGGGATTTAAGATGTCGAGCTTGTTAAGAGAGGGTGAGGAAAGCTAAGTAGTGTTGATAGAAGACTATCCAAGGGATCTTAGTTATTTAGATCTAAGTCCGAGAATGACTGAAAATAGATCTGAATGGAGACATAATATCCAAGTAGCCGACCCTACTTAATGTGGGAAAGGGCTTTGTTGTTGTTGGTGGTGGTATGTCGGCTTTTTCCCAAACCTCCCTTGCAGATGGATGTCAGACGAACATATGCTTTATATTCTCCTAACCACTGCTGTACGAAGGGCACATGTTCAGTCAAATGTGCCCATCTGCTACAATCCCTATTCATGATCCACCCCTTGTTAGCCACATCAAGAATTTAAGATCTTGTCCTTGATAGGAGCATTGGTCTTCCAGATGCAGCTACAATTGTGAAGGATCGAATCCATGGCCTCTCCTCCACAATGATCTGTTGTGATCAAAATTGCAAATGTTGGAATACACTGAGTGGTTACTGAATCTAGAATAAATGGTATTTGAGTGATATGCAATTTTTATTATATGCAAAATTTTTAGTGCATATATTCTTGTATATTTTAATACTTATTTGGCCATTATTTTACAAGTTAAAATTATCCATTGAATTCAATCAAACGTTGCATATTTTATCTTATTTTATGTTTGATTTACATTAATTATTGAAAATAGAAAAATATTATTAATAATTTTCTCTTGTCAGTTGGACTGATAGTGATCCAATAAAGTTTATTTTTATTGGATCCCCCGGGAAATGCGTAGTTGGAACCACTAGGCGGCTGACTATCACAATAATGGTTGTGATATAAAAGCTCCACCAGCCCACTTTTAGCAATCTCATGCACCCTCCGCATTCCCATTAAGCATGTCGAATAAATTGGTGAAATCCTCAAAACAAGCATTAGAGAAATGGGAGGCAAAGATGGGGATCCAAATCCATTCGCCCATGCTTGCTGAGGGCCAACAATCAGCCACAGGTGCCTCGCCACCAAATGGAACTCCTGAACAGGACCTTGGAAGAACATCTCTCCAGTCATCATTCCATCCACTCCGACAGTAGTTCATAGTCCACAGATCTGCCCCCCTGAGCTGATTGAAGGTAATCATAGGTATGATATTGGCAAGCTCGCTCACATGGTAGAGAACAATATCGGACAAGTCAAATCGGGACACTTTTCCCCAAGGAAAGGAATGCAGATAGACTTCTGATGATTATAACTCAATCCCAAAGGCTCGTCAAAGATGCCCATAAGTTATCTTACTGCAAAAACCTGGTTGAAGGTGCCCTCATTAAACAAAACAGTATCATCTGCGTATTAAAGAAGGGGAAAATTGCGTCCTCCCTAATCTGACCAGTGAAATCCTTCATCCTTATGATACAGAGTGCTCATCACCAGGGCGTCAACTGCAATCACAAAGAACAATGTCACTAAGACAATCTTGTTTGATACCCTGCTGTGTCTGAATTCATCCTCATTTTGGACAGCCTGTCATGGGAACAGATATGGGACAATGGTTGAATATTGGTTTGATCACGGAGTTTTTGTTTCCATGCTAATTTTTGAATATTGCTATATAGTGCTCCATGCAAAGAGAAGAGATCGCTTGAAACAAATGAAACTTCATGATCTTGTATACATCATGTTCAATTTATCATACATCTGCACATACTAGTTCTATTGCACACATATTTGATTTTGAATTATAATAAATATTTTATATTAATTGCAAGTTTGAATGCCTCTCGCTCCATGGTCAGCATCTTTCTCACCAAATCTTTAGCACTATACGATATTGAGGGCCATGGCTTACTTTCCATATATATATATATATATATATATATATATATATATATATATATATATATATGGGTTCATCTAATATAGCTTGGAAATTTTTCTTATCAGTACCTGCGAGATGCATTAAATTAACATTTTAGCATTAATACAAAGTTGTTAATCTTAGAGTAGTTATTCTAAGATCATTAGTTGTGAATCTTAGAATAATCACTTATGTATTGAATCTCTTACTAGTGTGAAATTATTTTTGAATGTGTTTTTTACAAACTTTAATATTATTATATGTTTTTCTAATGTATTTTGCTTTATTTTTATTTTTTTTCAAAAAATTGAGGCTTACGCCTCGACCGCCTCGAGGCTTATGCCTCGCCTCAATTTCAGAGAAAACGCCTCGTACCGCCTCACGCTTTTTCAAATCTTGATCATAAGAAGTCATTTAGATGTTGATGTTTCTCATAATAGGGCACATGAAGCTACATTTGTCCGACTTCGACCCCAGAGTAACAACATTTCGTCGATTTAGAAAAGGTGCACATTTACATGTGTTACAGCTTTGAAATACGAGATTCTACAGAAATTTGCGCTCCAATCAGCATACTTTGTCACATATCAGCATTGGTTAAAAAGTCGTATAATTCTTCTTGTTTAATTTTAAGACGGTGTAATGTAACAGGATGGAAAATAGACATCTAAATTCCTTATTTTACTTCTTGTGTTGCAGGGGATTCGTCGTCCCTGGAAAGGGGTTCTTATGTTTGGACCTCCTGGTACAGGGAAAACACTTTTAGCCAAGGCAGTTGCCACAGAATGTGGTACAACATTCTTCAATGTCTCATCTGCCACATTGGCTTCAAAATGGCGCGGGGAGAGTGAGCGCATGGTCCGCTGCCTCTTTGAACTTGCTAGAGCTTATGCACCAAGCACTATCTTTATTGATGAGATTGATTCCCTATGTAATGCTAGAGGGTAGCATGTTTAAACTCCCGCTTCTTGATATATTGCTAGCTCGATGGATTTCTCATTGTCGGATGGGTCCATTTCTAAACTATTATTACAATTCTAATCCAGGGCTTCAGGAGAGCACGAATCATCAAGGAGAGTGAAGTCCGAACTTCTTGTACAGATAGATGGTGTCAATGCCAGTTGCGCGGGAGAAGATGGAGGAAGAAAAATTGTTATGGTTTTGGCAGCCACAAATTTTCCGTGGGATATTGACGAGGCGCTGAGGTTGGTGTAACCTGATATTGTTATCTAAAACAGGGTTTTCATACTCACAGTTGGAATTTATCTATTTCTGTGAAATATGTTTTATTAGGCGAAGGCTGGAAAAGAGGATTTACATACCTCTTCCAAATCTCGAGAGCCGAAAGGAACTTATAAAAATAAACCTGCGAACTGTTGAGGTAAGTTCTTCTTAATGTTAAATAAACCTGATCTACTTCTTGACTACTCCCAGATATGTGTAATGGTCACATACTTCAGTTCGCGCGCACGCTGGTTATTTTCTTTGAAATATGACAATTTCTGTCATATCTAAACGAACAGGTCGCCACCGATGTAAATATCGAAGAGGTTGCATGTCGAACCGAAGGGTATAGCGGAGATGATCTAACAAACATATGCAGAGATGCTTCTTTAAACGGTATGCGTCGCAAGATTGCAGGCAAGACGAGGGATGAAATCAAGAACATGTCGAAGGATGAAATCTCCAAGGATCCTGTGGCCATGTGTGATTTTGAGGAGGCCCTAGCGAAAGTGCAACCCAGTGTCTCCCAGGCTGATATAGAACGGCATGAGAAATGGTTTGCGGAGTTTGGATCTGCATAGGACATGAAAGGAATATGTTATGTTCTAGCTAAACTATGTCTCTCTCGGTTCCTATGGCTCCCGTGCATTGTGATTCATTGTAAGAATGTCTGTGAAGATGAACTCTTTGCAAAATTTTATATGAACATCTCTGCAAGGCTGACCTGTGTTAATCATATGTGAATAAAAGAATGTTTGTCTTGCTCGGATCATGTGATATATATTTCTCTACCGATGTCGTAGAATTCAGTGTACAGTATGTGTGAGGTAGCAACCAAGAGGTTGATGGTTTCGAGGCAGTGTTGAAGGAGGAATACTTCGTTTCTAGGGATGAGCATGGGCCGGACCTGGATCGGGCCCGGTAGAGCCCAGCCCCAAGTTCAATTATTTGTGAGTTTTGGGCTGGGCCTAGGCCTACTATTTTTGTTTTTTCGAGCTTAAGCCCATGCTTGGTCCATTAATGTTGGATATCAGTTGGGCTTGGACCGACCCAAATTTTATGGGCTTGGACCAAGCCATCCCATATGTTTGTATAAACTCCATTTCTATACATCCATTGGTTGGTGTTTTTGATTGTAATATTCGTTATGAGTTGTGGTTTTATAAGTGTTTTCCTCAATATTGTAGGATTATTCTTGTGTTTTCCATGATGTAGGCCACAACATATCCTTGGTATCTAATGGAAAGAGTTTCATAGACATTAAAGAAACACACACAAATACAATGTCGAAGCAGGAATGTAGCAATGGTTGAAAAAACTTAATGAAAGAGGTACATGACGTGGATGATTATGTCGGCAGCTATATTTACAAATGCCCGTGATCGTGAGAGATTAGAGCTTAGAAAAATATGCCAAATGCAAACTTTGCTATGAAGCAAGAATCATCCCATTAATATATTTTACTGATTTCGTAATGCTTAAACAAGAGGTCTGATAAGGATACATATAATCTTATGAAAAATAATACTTTGAAAATTAAACATCTTGATCTTCATTTTACCGCTATGTTTGATAATATGAGCTGCAATCAAGCAATGTGTCCATTGTACAACATGGTGTACCTACAAGGATAAGGCCTACAAACATATCTTAACATTTTAAAAAGTTGCATTTTATCATTGGTTCACTATATCTCGGAGAAAAGGAAAAAAGTTCCCCCACAATAAGAAAATATAATTACAAATCAAATTAAAGATTAAAAATTAAAAGCATAAAAAAGATAAAAATAAACATAAATAAATATAATGGTCTTTTTTTACGTGGTAGATTTGCATGGAAATATAAAAATATCAAATATAAATGTAAGAGTTCCTACTCTCACGTTGATATCAAGGATGTTGAGAATATATTAAAGGTAAAAGCTACTACATCAATGTATTTAAGGTGGATTATATGAATAGTTATATAATCGTCGTCATATATAGTATTCTCCCATGAATATACCATTCCAAATATAATTATAGAAAGAAAATTTTTAAATGACTGATAATTTGACCATTGTCAATGCTATCAGCAGCATCGAATATATTGATACGAGATACGAATACTTGTATCTATATTTAAGCATACACAGATGCCGATATATTTATATTTAAGAGAATATGTATAAAAATTTTTTTCCGGTTGAAATGTATCATGTAATGATATTAGCTTTTATTTTTCTATGATATTGATACCTACCATTATATGAGAAATCTCTTGCCCAATACATGTGCCATGTCGTGCACATAACTAGACTACTATTTCGCGAAAAATATTAACAATAAGACTCCTTCTCGCTAGGGGTGTGCATGGGGCGGGTACCCGCTTCATTTCCTACAACCCGACCCAAACCATTTGACCGGGCCGGTGGGTCGACCCGCACCAATTGAAATGGTTATTGATTGGATCGGGTATCCATTGTACGAAGTGGATCATGGATTACCCATGGATATCCATGGATATGTGATGGTAGCTTATCAAATGATATTTTAGAACGATAAAATTATCTACATTTGATTCACAGCAGAAATATAATAGACAATAAATATTAATTTCATATGTTTACATATCTTTGCAATCTCAGAAACATAAATTGCTTGTCATATGTGCATCATTCTATAAGTTGAGAACATAAAAATAGCTCATATCTACCACTACAGCTGCTGTCAGTATGTCACCATGAAAATATATAGCTACTGAGTTGCTTAAATCACAACCAGATGGTTAACTAATTTGTGGAATTAATAGAGAACATAATACATGCCAGATCTCTACTCAGCACATCTGTTAATTCTAGCGCCGGTTTGGAGTAAAGGACAAAAAGGCGGCACAACAGAAAACAAAAAAAAAGACATGTGGAGGAAACATCTCTAGCTGACCATCCCCACCATCTCATACTCCTATCTCGAGCTAATCAAATCGAAGATGTCGCTGGGAAGGATGAGGAGAGGCAATAGCTGCCCACTTCACAGATTACAGCAACGATGTGCTTCCAAACTTCCATCCTCTTCATGGTCTCCATCACCAACGTTTCTAGCACACATATACATTTGTAAATATTGAGACTTGCTCCAAAAAAATCCACAACTGGTAACGCACAAACGGGAAGATAGGATTGAACTATTTGCCAAATCACTCTTCGAATAGATTAATCTAAGATCAAAGCTCGAATATGTGACTTCAGGCTATATACATAGATCATATGTTGTAACTATTTGTTAGATGTACTATTGCATGTCGATAAAGTGACAAGGACTAAAAAGAACTCAGTGGCGACTGACATTGCCTATCGCTTGAAACAGATGAGTATAACAGTCAAAGATACAAAAAAAAAATAAAATCAAAAACCACTAAAACTGAACAATATAATGGATTTTATCATAAAAAATGGTAACCTTATGAAAAACAACTAAAGATGAAGACAACGGACGAAATAAGCTTTTCAAGGGGATGACTAGGAGTGACATCAGTCCAGATGTTGTTATTTTTAACACATTCATTGAAGTGCATGCAAAGGTAGGCAAAGTGAAAGATGCCTATCAGTTCTTGGGAACAATAGATATTACGCAGATAATGGTACTGGCAAGGGATCAAATAAAACTGCAAAATATTTTCTCATGATGACAGAAAATAAATAACAAGGACATGATTAAATATCATTTCAGATTTTCGGAATACTCCAATATCAGTTATACCCCTCCCTTTTTTGGAATACAGTTGTGCCCCCGACTTCTTGTCATTCTATCACTTTTGCCCCTCTGTAAGTCTAACCGTCAATGAGTTGAACTTAACCATAGTTTTTTCAAACTATGATGCAATTAAGAGGAGCATAATTGTCCAGACTTTTTCTTCATATACCCCTCCCTCAATGCGATTTACACAGGGAGATGTTGAAAGCGCTTTGGATAGAATTTGGCAAAAGAAGAAAGTTGATGCCCGGCAGCAGCTGTTTGCTTTATTTTGATGTTTAAGAACAATTTTGTTTCGAATCTTGCTATGGGATTTTCGTTACATGAATCATTCAGTGGGTGGTGGTTTTCTTTGTTGAGGAATCTATTACTTTGAATTCAAGCTGAGAACTCTGCTACTTTGATCTTGAGACTGGTCATCATGGTTTTTGTGGTACGGTTACTTTCCAGTTTTTATTTATAAATAGATTCCGATTCATTTTATTTTTGCAACTAAATTAAACTGCTTTATACAGAGAATGGTCGTCAGGTGATATGCAAGTGGCTGGCTTAATCAACTGTCCACACCGCTTCAGGAGAGGGTTGGAATGGAGAGGAGGGGGCGGAAGGAGGGGTTGAGCTGGAGGCGACGAGCTGGGGAGGAGGGGACAGAAGAGGAGGTGTAGGGGTGAGTTGTGGAGGAGGTGGCAGGACTAGGAGGAGGAGGTGGTCGGTGGATGGCGGAGGGGGGAGGGGGCCGATGGAGGAGGCTAGGGATGGAGGTGTAACACCCCAACCCCAAACATAGTACCATACCTAAAACTCACGAAGTGTGGGTGTGGTTTATAAGTGACTGAGACTACTACTTGACAACTTGGGCTTAAGCATTCACCCCAACCCCAAATATAGTACCATACCTAAAACTCACAAAGTGTGGGTGTGGTTTATAAGTGTCTTGGACTACTACTTGACAACTTGAGCTTAAGCATTTTGGGTGGCTGGCAATGGGTCCATCTGGGCCCGAACCCAACAAGTTGTCAGGGTCAGTTTTCCTCGATAACGGACCAGAGACCTAATCCCGGGACGTTATAGTTTATTATCGGAATTGCTAGTCAAATGTTAATTTATCCAGGATACACGTTTAGGTTATATATAATTATAAGTCTATTCTTAAGACCATGAATACATTATTCTCATGCTATAAAAAAATACATAATAATAAATCATCTACTATATATATCGACCGTTACAACGAATAACACATGAACTTAATAAAACATGTACATACTTGATGTAACATGAGGAGACGTTAGGACTAGCAACTGTGATTTTCAATACATGTTTTATTGCATGCCATATACCAGCAATATTTCTTTTAATAACATGGCTAGATATTTCATTTGGCATAAACGAACCTGGAAGATTTATACATATGATTTTAAGTTATTGTCGTTCCTCAAATCATAAATCATATTACTTGATCATATGCATGAATCAGTTTACATCTACCGAAACAAATACCTCTATGATTAAATAATGGCATAGAGCATCGCTGAATGATATTAATAGTTTTAAACAATAGATGAACATTCATATGTGACATGTTATCATCAATTTCGAATCCTAAATGTTCGAAACTTACCTCGATGACGTGAGAAGTCCGTCCGTGAAACACCTCGATTCTGCCTATCCGAACCATCGTAGATCACGTCGGCGTTCCTTTGATTCCATTGGATCAACATTCGATGCCGACATAGAGTGTTATCTTTGCCGATTCTTTCCCTCTCTCTCGTCCATTCTCTCTCCATATCTCTCACTCTTTCTCGCATGTAATTTGATCAACCATCCTAAAATAGGAATCGCAACTCATCATCCCAAAACACACACACGCCCTCTCTCTCTTCTTTAACCATATACTCGTTCATTCTTTTCATCTCTCTTCTCTTCTCTCTCACTTTACATATTCCTCCTTCTCTCTTTATGAATGAATAGTTACATTCCAAATATGGAAATATAATGAGGATAGAGTAATGTTGAATAGGGCATTCGTAACCGCCAGTCTCTATCTCTTCCTCTTTCTCATTTCGTAACTTGCCATGGAATGGATCCCTATCCATTTTTAGCTGGGAATGGAGAACATGGGATGAATCCAAGCTATTGAAGACTACGCAATAAATATCTCATATGTATTTGTCATAAATATCCCCTTTAATTTTAACACCCAATTATTCCATATCCCATCATGTTGCCACCTATTTTATTATATTATTATCATTAATAATTCCTCTTAATAATGTATAGGTCATTACAATCTACCCCACTTGAAAAAAAATTTCGTCCCGAAATTTACCGGTTGAAAGACTTACTAAAAATCTTATGATATTGACTCATATCTCATTCCTATATTCTTCAGTTTTCTCTTCACATTATATGTGACAAGCTTTCTTGTTCTCTTACTTTAGAGTCATTCCCGTGTATGAAGGACCTTTCTGACAATAGGATAATTGCCTCCTTCAAGATCGTAATTGCAAGATAAATAAATCCATAACATTATATCCTCACCCAGGAGACAAGAGTAATTAACCCAGCTAGAGGTTTAAAGTAATCTGTAAGGGTCAATTTGTGGGTTGCCACTCACTGAAAATAGTTTACCCATGTGCACAACTACGATATATACAAATAATGACATTTCTAACTCAAGTTGGGATAGACAATGTGTAAAAGGGTTGTGCCTATTTCTAGCAACTAGCATATCACGAAATCAATATTCATTAGATTAACTTTTATATCTTGCAGTAGCTATAATTAAACAAGAATATTGGCCAACATTAATGCCTCATCCAAAAAAATTTACTTAGATCTAGTGACCACAATCATGTATCAAGGATAATCGAAGTGGTCTCGGATTCTAAAGTCCAACTTAATCATTCATGCAAGATCATAAGTAAGTTTAATGTCATCAATATTGTTTAATAATTGTATCAATAATTTGACAGATAGTGTATCATGTATCTAAGATAGTAATAACACAAATCATCAAATGCTTTCCTAGGTAATATCAAAATACCCGACTCATCGACTTAATGTAGCTAACATATTTGAGAGGTCAAAAAGCACCACTAGGGTTTCTTGCCAGTCTTTGATATGTCTACATTTTCAATTGTAAATTAATATTATTCTAGAGGTCAATCTTGGAGAATATGATTTCTTGTTGTAATTGATCATCTATGAAGAAGAAAATATTTTATCTTTATGACGACCTAGTTTTAATAATTAGTGGAGGAAATATTTATAACGTCCCGGGCTTAGGTCCCCGGTCCGTTATCGAGGAAAACTGACCCTGACAACTTGTTGGGTTTGGGTCCAGATGACCCGTTGGCAACCACCCAAAATGCTTAAGCTCAAGTTGTCAAGTAGTAGTCCCCGTCACTTATAAACCACACCCACACTTCGTGAGTTTTAGGTATGGTACTATGTTTGGGGTTGGGGTGTTACAACCTCCCCCACTTATATTCGCAACGTCCTCGTTGCGACATGGTCCATCACTTCTTCCCAGTGATAGTGGCGGCTGCACGCTCCGGGTAGCCATTTCCTCCTATCTCTTTATAGGAGTGGCTCCACCTCTCGGGTAGCCCTTTCCACTATCAGAGGGAATTTGGCTCTGATACCATTTATAACGTCCCGAGCTTAGGTCCCTGGTCCGTTAACGGAGCATTACTGGCCCTGACAACCTCTTGGGATCGGGCCCATACGGACCCGATTAACCACCCTCAAAATGCTTAAGCCGGGTTGACAAGTAGTAATCTCCTCGCTATTTATCCCACCCGGAACTTTTCGTGTTCCACGGTATGGGACTATCTTTTTGGGGGTGTTACAACTTCCCCCACTTATATTCGCAACGTCCTCGTTGCGACATGGCCCATCACTTCTTCCCAGTGACAGCGGCGGCTGCACGCTCCGGGTAGCCATTTCCTCCAACCTCTTGTAGGGGCGGCTCCACCTCTCGGGTAGCCCTTTCCACTGTCAGAGGGCGTTCGGCTCTGATACCATTTGTAACGTCCCGGGCTTAGGTCCCCGGTCCGTTATCGAGGAAAACTGGCCCTAACAACTTTTTGGGTTCGGGCCCAATTGGACCCGATGACAACCACCCAAAATGCTTAAGCCCAAGTTGTCAAGTAGTAATCCCCACCACTTATAAACCACACCCACACTTCGTGAGGTTTATGTATGGTACTATGTTTGGGGGCATGTGTGTTACAGGAGGGGGGTGTGGGGAGGGAGGAGGAGGTCGGGGACGGAGGTGGGGAGGCAGGGGGCGAAGGGGGATGCTGTTGGCGGAGGGGGGAGGGGGAGGAGGAGGAGGATGGGGACGGAGGTGGGGAGGCGTGTGGGTGAAGCAAGGGGTTCGGGGGAGGTTACAGGAGAGCTCAGGGCAGAGGAGCAGCGGAGGCTGAGAGGGAAGCATAGGGGCAGGGGGAGGAGCTGTGGAGGAGGAAGAGAAGGGAGGAAGATGAAGAAGATGGAAGAGGAGGAAGAGAAGGGAGGAAGATGAACAAGATGGAGAGGAGGAAGAGAAGAGATGAAGAAGATAGGGGAGGAAGAGGAAGAGGATGCAGGAGCCTTTTCAGACTTTTTTTTTAATTTAATTCCATTTGTGTCATCAAAGTTAATGTCCGTTTGTGTTGTTATGGACGATTACTAACCCGGGGGCACAAGTAATAGATTGGCAAGAAGTCGATGACACAACTGATATTCCCAAAAAGAAAAGGGTATAACTGATATTGGAATATCTCAGAGGAGCATAATTGATAAAAACCCAATAAAAACCCAACTTGTACTTTTTGTGTGCAATATCTTTAAAGAGCATACAAGACAACCATGCACATTATGATATCTATAGATTTTATTGGGTTTGGTTTGTTTGCATCAATTGACTTCTTATTTCTCCTTGAGGTTATTGTGAATGTTGAAAATAGATAAGGATATATTCGAACATTTTCTCGATATAGATGTATTTATTTAACAATTAATGACCGTTACAAAAGATTTTGGATATGCTTATGGTCTGGTAAGAAGTAAAAGATGCAGATTCAGATTCCAAATATAAAATATTATTAGTATTGTATATATATATTATGTTGTTGGGGAGTATGCACCAATGTGCGTATGAGTTTACATGCACCGGTGTCACAAAAGTCTATTGTTTAAATTTTTTAATTAATCCTTGGTGATAGAACACAATACATCACCGTGATGTCATTCAAATTTCAATATATTTTGAGACTTCTAACTTATTCATCAAAACAACTAAATTTTAACGGTCTCATAATTGCTGAAATCGATCCATGCATGTGGGCATATTGGGAATGCTTGTTTTATACTAAATTTGAAAGACATTATCCACTTAATATTCTAAGTAAATCTCCAATGATTCATTTAGAAAAAAAAAAGACCTTTGTGACACTGGTACATGAATACTATCATGCACCTTTGTGCATACTCCCCAACCCCATATATTAAGAGGATGGGGACCTTGGTGCATGGTGGGTACACCTAAACCTGGCCAAGGGGTCGAAAGTCAATCCGCTCCTGGACCGGGCTTGGGCCAAAAGATTTCACGAATGGGTCGGTAACCTTACCCGCTTCATGTCCATTTTTAATAATTTTTTTTTATTTTTTTGGAAAACACCATCATGGATTGTCATAACTATATTCCTCTAATATGTCATTCAAATTTCGTCAGAAACAGAAACTCATATTCCCTCCATCCAGCACAGGTCGATTACAACACATATAAAACCCTTAAAATTACATGTTCTAGATGGAGGGCATATCAGTCTCTGTTTCTGGCGTAATTTATATGACATATTACAGGGATATAGTTATGAAAATCCATGGGTTTATTTTCCAAAAGAAACAAAAAAACAAAAAAATGAATATGAAGTAGGTCAGGTTACCTACTTCATGAAGCATGATCCATTACCTCTTAATATAATACACTTCAAGTTTTTGTTTTATATCAATATTACATCATATTTTATACTTTACATGTCAAGTGACACATATTATGATTACTTAGATTTAGAAAGATTAGATTATGCTAAAAAACTTAATTATATCTATAAACTAGATTAAAAAATAAAAAATAAAAAATACTTTACATTCCATCCTTACCCAAACCTTCAACCTGATCTAGGCTACACCTTATTTGCACCTTAGGACTGGAATCATTGAACCAAATATTTGGTCTAGTGGTAGAGCAGTGGCTCCTACAGTGGAAAGATCAAGATTGAGTCCCACTGCCCTCACTTTATACCAGGAAAAAAATGGTATTGAAAGTATGACAGGTTAAGGTATAACCTTCTAAAAAAAAGGACTGGAATCATTATCCTTTCCCTAGTGAGCTCCCTTTCCAAGGCTCTAATCTCCCCAGCCCGTGCCCCAGAACCAGAGCGACCCCTCCCACGCGCGGTGAGCCACCATCAATTCCAACCGCAATGAGCCACACTGTGCCGCGAGGAGCTCATGAGCCAGCTCTTCCGGACTCGATGGAGAATCTAGTGTTGAGCTCAAGCTAAAGGTGGATCCGACCCGATTGGCAAGCACGAACAGGGTACAAGAAGAGAATACCAGAAAGCTCTGATGCTCTTCTAGAGACTTCGGCTGCGGCCATTTACTTGCCATTCTCCTCTTCCCTCCCTTCCTGGAGGTCGATATGGAGAGCTCGAGGCAGAGGCGGATCGCAAGGGGCGATCGAGGCATAGATCCATTTCTTCCGCCGCATCCAGGTCCCCCTCTCTCGTTGTACGCGCAATGTGTTGTTTTTCGATTGTTTTGATGCCGATCTCGAGTAATCTGATGGTTTTTTTCCCGAGAAGTTTGTTCTCATCGCCTATGCAGATTGTAGTTTAGATCGGGCTCTAGTAGATAACATTGCTTTTTAAGTCGTCTTGATCGATATTGTACAGCGATCATCTGATTGTGATTTGCTTAAGAAACTGTTGGAGGAAGTGATCGATCATGTCTTACTTTGATTTACTGTCCATGTCCTGAAACTCTAAAAACCTCATGCATTCAGCTGATGCGCTCAGGCCCGAGTTGTAGACGGATCATGCTTACGGTGGTGTCTTTCTCCTAAATATCATCGGGCAGTCCGTTATAAAGTACCGATTATCTTGCTCAGTCTGATCCATAAGGAATAAGGGATAAATAAACTTGTTCCGTCCGATTGTTTTGGAGGTATGTAAGACGTACACACAATATATGGAAATATAGAGGGCCCATCCCTCTTTACTTTATTTCGAAGGAGGACTGATTTGGAAATATTGCAACGTAGTTTTCATTTTATCGTAAAAAATTTCGAATTATAGTGTTTTCATAGAAATGGGGGGTCGGTTTTAGAAAGAAAATATTTCCATTCAGTGATTTCCCATGGAAAAAAACTTCACGAAAGAAATTCAAAAACGAAAATATTTTATTTCATATGAGTATATTACTTTCCATCTTATATTAATGACTGATTTATATTAATGTTTACTTTTCTATAAATATTTTTTATATTGCTTTCCTCGGGTTATTTACGTATTACTTATATTTTATGTCGCAGGATCAGTGATACATATAAAGTTCTCTAGTAAATAATTGTTGTGAGATCAGTAATAGAACAATAGTTAGTAATTTAGATCCATAATATTACTTTGTAATGAATTTAGTAATTCAGGAACATTACTCAAGTAAATAATTAACATGGAATCAGTAATATATTCTCCTTACGTAATTCAAAATAAAATGCTTATGTTACTCATTATAAGACTAACAATAATAATAAGAAAAATGATGTTAGTATTTGAAATTGGAGAAACATTTTTCTAAAAACAGTAAATTAGTAACTTATATGAAACTTCTTATGTCACATGTCGGTAAATATATATGAAGTTCTCAATTAAATGATCAATAATTCTAGAATAAGCATTAGTTTAGGAGGGGCATTACTCGAATAACCGATTAACATGGAATCAGTAATATATTCTCCTTACGATCAATATGGAAATCATAATTTGAAAAAAGAGTTACTAAACATATATAGATAAGGAAAATGAATGATATAATAACAAAGAATGCTCCGTTGACGTGATATGAAAAGAATTTATTGCAGAAATAAGTGAAATGGTTCGTTGGAAGCTAATTGAATGAGATAAAGATGGTAATAGAATTTGAAAACTAACCGTATAATGAAGATTATACACTTGAAAATGAGTGCCCATTGCGTACCCAATGTGCTCAGAGCCCATTGGATATCATATCTAGAAATATACAATATGATTTAATCATGATATGATCACTCCATCTATTTAGACATATAAGTCACTGACAAATCATCTAATGACACATTATTATAATTATATCATTCATTATCTAAAATTAAATATATTTTTTAGTTTGCATGATTGATAAGATCCCTTTATATGTACATTGGCTATTGTAGTTATTGTAGAGATAGTTTCTACTATCATTATATGTTTATGTACCTTGTTTCTATTTCTCTCTTCTATTAGACATCCATGTATTTACCCTTACGGTCTCTCCCTATATAAGAGAGTCCTAGGGTTTTCTTATTATCATAATGAAGACTCCTCTCTTCTAACATGGTATCAGAGCCGCCTTAGGGCTCTCCTCCCTTCCCCACCCGCCGCCCCTCCTCTTCTCCCTTCCCCACCAGTCTCCCAACGGCGGCTCCCAGCCGCTGCACCTCCGAGCGCCCCCTCCGCTGCCGCTGCACCACCCAGCGGCTCCCAGCCGCACAAGTCAGCGGCCCCGCCGCCCTAGCGGGCCCCCGAGCAGCCCTAGCGGGACCCCCGCAGTCCGAGCGGCCCCTTCTGCCGCCTCCAGCCGCCCCAGCGGCTCTTTGAGCCCCAGCCGCGCCCTCCAGCCGTCCCAGCGGCACCCTCCAGCCGCTCCAGCGGCACCCTCCAGCCGCCCCTGCGGCCTTGGCGCCCCAGCGGCACCCCCCTCTGCCGCCGTAGGGCTTCCATAGCCTCCAGCAGTCCATAGGCGTCGTTTTCGAGGCGATTCAAGGGTTGTAAGCTTCCTTCGAGGCGTGCCCTAGACCCCTCTTCCTCCGGTTTATGGATTTGAGTGCGTAAAAGTCTACACACGTACTCAAATCCAATGCAGTTGGTGTAGACATTCATCACAGTGTCTATTATCCCCTCGTCTTCTTCGAGCAGCAGTATGTCAGAATCGAAAGTCGATTTGCCCTCCACCGGCGCATTCAAAGGTCCGGCGCCAATAGTGAAGATGGACGGGTCTAACTATGAGCTATGGGCTATGCAGTTCATGAGTCTCATGAAATCAAATGGTAAGAAACACATTCTTACCGAGGATGAGCCTGCGGAGAAGACAGGGATCTATGCCTCATGGGAGGCCGATGATGCTTACGCAAAAGTATGGTTATCTGGTACGTTGACGATGGAGATAGCTAATGATGTCCTCCATCAGCCCACTGCTAAGGCGATGTGGGACATCCTTGCCGCTACATATTCGCAGGTGCGAAATGAGACAAAGATGTTGCAGCTTCAACATGACATCTTTACGATGAAGCAGGCCGGCAGACCTCTCCATTCTCTATACACATCCCTAAGAGGGATGTTCGAGAAGCTTTACAGTACCATTCCTCTGACTGCTACTCCGGCAGCAGCAGAAGACGTTTCGGAACGCCACCATGGTGGGCGTTCTACTTGCTGCCCTCGATCCTGAGTATGATGCTGCACGGTCACAGATTTTAGCAGATGCAGTCATTCCTCCAGTGGAGGATGTCTACAGGAGGCTCAGTCGTATTCCAGTTTCATCCAGCTCTTCTACTCCACCCCCATCTGCGATGGCAGCTTCGCGGGGGAGAGGTGGACCACCTTCTGGGCATGGTCGTGGACGTGGTCGTGGACCTCCAGGAAGAGGCGGCCGAGTCAGTCAGATGTGCTCGTATTGCCACAGAACTGGACACTCAGAGGAGACATGCTACTCAAAGTATGGGTTCCCAGCATCGGCACGGGTTGCAGAGCATTCACAGTCTCCATTACCGTCTACGGCAGATCATAGATTTGACGAACTCGTGGCCCGTCTCCGTGATATTATGCCACATTCTTCTGGTGATTCATCTGGTGGCTCTTCAGATATTGCTGCCACAGCCTCTGCCAGTTCATCCGCCGCAGCCAGTTCTTCAGGTAGATCATCAGCCCTCATACCTTCACATGATATATCTGACTGGGTTATAGATTCCGGAGCTACACATCATCTCTGTCGAGATAGAGGAAGACTACAGGCCTACAGGGCTATTCCTCCAGGTCGCTCAGTACAGATAGCAGATGGTTCCCACTCACCCCTTGTTGGCCAGGGGGAGGTTTTCTTATCCTCCACTATGCAGCTACAGAATGTTTTACATGCCCCTGAGTTCTCACTGAATTTGCTGTCTATTAGTCAGATTACAAAGGATTTGAATTGTCGTGCTATATTTGACCCGTCTTCTCTCATTTTTCAGGACATACTCACGGGCAAGGTGATTGGTTGTGGCTCTGAGCAGAACGGTCTATATCGGCTGGTTCGGGAATCCTATGCTGGCATCTTCCACTCACTCAGCTGGACCAGTCTCACCTTACATTTGGCATCTTCGTTTGGGTCACCTTCCGCTCCAGAAGATGCGCCATCTTCTGCCCCAGATCTCTCCAAGTTCGTCGTTTCGTTGTGAAACATGTCAGTTAGGAAAGCATCACAGGTCGAGCTTTCCAGGTCGTCAGAGTCGGAGCAGTAGCTCCCCTTTTGAATTGTTACATATAGATATATGGGGTCCGAGTCGTGTTCCCGATCACCAAGGGCACATGTTTTATCTTGTGGTAGTAGATGACTTTTCTCGTGTCTCTTGGGTTTTTCTTCTGAAGAATAAGTCTGAAGCAGGAGATGTTATCAAAAATCAGATTAATGAAGTGCAGAATGTTTTCTCTTCATCTGTCAAATATGTTAGGACTGATAATGCCCTGGAATTTTGTACGCGTTCTCTTTCTCAATTTCTGTCATTGAAGGGTATTATTCATCAAACCACCTGTGCATATACGTCCCAACAAAATGGTGTGGCGGAAAGAAAGCATCGCCATCTCTTGGATATCACTCGTACCTTGTTGATTCAAAGTTGTGCTCCTATTTTTTTTTGGGGGGATGCTGTCCTTACTGCATGCTATCTGGTCAATAGAATGCCGTCCTCTGTCCTTGGAGAGAAGATACCCATTTCACTTATTTTTCCGGACAAGGAGCTATTCTCACTGCCACCACGTGTCTTTGGCGCGGTGGCGTTTGTCCATCGTCTATCTCCTGGACTTGACAAGCTCTCTCCAAGAGCAGTCAAGTGCGTCTTTGTTGGGTATTCCAGAACCCAGAAGGGATACCGGTGTTATGATCCTACAACCAACAGGTACTTTGTTAGTGCGGATGTCACTTTCTTCGAGTCGGTTATGTAATTCTCACCAACTGGGGACAGAATGGAACCATCCACCACCACTGATGATATTTTGGTTCCACCACCACCTACTTGTTTGTCACCTGACTCGTCTCCTGTGTCAGTTCCCATGCCAGCACCACCGCCACCACCACCTCCACCTCCACCCATTCCACGGCGAATCATATCACCATTTCCTATCCACTATACGCGTCGGTCAGGTCCCGCTCAGGCAGCTCATGAGCCAATCACTACGCCTCAGGTATGTTCAGATGATGTTACTAATGACGGGTCAGGTTTGGTACATATGCAGGATGACTCCTCACAGGCGGACCCAGATGATGATCTTGATGTTCCGATTGCTATTCGGAAACAGAGACGACAGTGTGCATCCTATCCACTTGCTTCACAAGTTTCCTTTCACCGACTCACAGGTGATTTCCAGAAATTTGCCACAGCTTTGTCTTCCGTGGACATACCACGGACATACCAGGAAGCCTTGAAGAGTGAATGCTGGAGGTTAGCTATGGAAGAAGAAATGGGGGCATTGCAGTCCCGTGGCACATAGTCTTTGGTCCCTGCCAGTGTTGTAAAAGTCACCCGACTAGCCCGACTAGTAGGTCCGACTAGTCTAGTCAGTGGGGTGGCCGACCGAGTACCGACTAATTCCGACTAGGCTCACTAGTCGACCAATTTTGGCTTAGAGATACCATATTTTTTCATGTTTTGCTTTTCTAATAAGAAAATTTATTATAATATGCTTAATGTTTTATTTAAATCAATTACATCTTATATTTTATTACGATAGTATAAAAATGTACAAAATCTATGTAAATATATGTATAAAAATGAGTTATATATTTAACATAATCGTAAAATTCAAAGCCGATCAAAATCCGACTAAATCCGATTAGTCGTCCGACTGCTGATTAATCCTTAGTCAATGATCCAACCGACCGAGTACCGACTACCGACTTTTGCAACATTGGTCCCTGCACCTCCTGATGCATCCGTTGTGAGCTGCAAATGGGTCTTCACAGTCAAATATCACGCAGATGGCACATTGGATAGGTACAAAGCACGCTTGGTCGCCCGTGGATTTACGCAGACATATGGCATTGATTACATGGATACATTCTCTCCAGTGGCGAGACACTCGACTCTCTGTATCCTCCTGTCTGTTGCAGTGGTTCGTGACTGGAGCATTTCTCAGCTAGATGCCAAGAATGCATTCCTGTACGGGGACTTACAGGAGGAAGTCTACATGCAGCAGCCACCCGGGTTTACTGCTGAGGGGGAGAAGCATATGGTATGTAGACTTCACAAGGCTATATATGGCCTTAAAACAGAGTCCACGAGCGTGGTTCCAGAAGCTGTCCAACCTAATTGAACAACAGGGATTCAAGAGGTCCAATGCTGATCATTCGTTGTTCGTCCAGAAGTCCTCGGGAGGTACGGTTGTCATAATGGTCTATGTGGATGATATTCTAGTTATAGGAGACGATATTCAGGGCATAGCGAGGGCGAAGGCATTCCTAGGTCGTCAGTTTGTTACAAAGGATCTTGGAACCCTAAGATATTTTCTGGGGTTGGAATTTGCAAGGAATGCACATGGTTTGGTGATGACACAAAGGAAGTACATTACAGACTTCCTGGTTGAGACTGGTATGGATGGTTGCAAACCATCAAGCATCCCCATGGACCCCAGCATGAAGTTATATGATGGTGATACTGATGAAGTGGATAAGAGGAGATATAGAGAGATGGTGGGAAAACTCCTCTACATTACTATAACCCGTCCAGACATTGCATTTGCAGTTAGCCGGGTGAGTCAGTTTATGGAGCAGCCCAGACAGGTTCACATGGATGCTATACACATGATACTGAGGTATCTGAAGTCTACTCCTGGATTAGGGCTACTATTCAGAAAGGGTGCAGACTTATCCATCTCAGCGTGTGCAGACGCAGATTATGCAGGATGCCCTAAGGATAGAAAATCAACCTCAGGGTTTGCAGTCTTTGTTGGAGGCTCTCTGGTTTCTTGGAAAAGCAAGAAACAAACGGTGGTGGCAAGATCCAGTGCGGAATCCGAATACAGGGCAATGGCCCAAGCCAGCACGGAAATGATGTGGGTTCGCTCCGTATTAGAAGATTTACATGTAGCAGTACCTCTACCTATGAAGCTTCAGTGTGACAATCAGGCAGCATTGTTCATTGCCAACAATCCAGCTTTTCATGAGAGGACCAAGCATATTGAAGTAGACTGTCATTGCACTAGGGACCTGATCCAGAGAGGATTGATATCCACGGCCCATGTTAGCTCAGGAGATCAGACTGCCGATGTATTCACCAAGCCATTGCTCAGAGGACCTTTCCAGAGATGTTCATCCAAGCTGAGCATGATCGACATCTATGCTCCACCTTGAGGGGGAGTGTAGAGATAGTTTCTACTATTATTATATGTTTATGTACCTTGTTTCTATTTCTCTCTTCTATTTAGACATCCATGTAATTTACCCTTACGGTCTCTCCCTATATAAGAGAGCCTAGGGTTTTCTTATTATCATAACGAAGACTCCTTTCTTCTAACAGTTATCATATAGTCAGTGTCAGAAACTAAGGAGAGAATAGTTGATGTTTAGCTGATGATCTAAAGAGTTGGGGGCACACCTACGATTGTATAATGTTATCCAATAATGATCTATGATCTATGAGAGATGTCAATCTTCTCCACAGATTGATGTTTAGCTAATGCTCTTAATGTAGATCCTCAACATAAGAGTAGAGATTTAGAGTTGTTGGAATGATTAAGTTAAAGAGTTAATTGACAAGGTCGAGATAGATTAAGTTATGTATCGTAGACTTTCATGAGAGGAGAAATTATCCTTTGTATGGAGACATAAATGCACTTATACACCTGAGTGTGTACATATCATAAACCAATGAGTTTATTGCATGACAAGGTCTATATACCAATGAGTTGGTGTGAATATAAGTGCATATAAGGTATGTGATCTCTCCAAATAGTCACACAAGTTTGTACTTAATAATATGGGAGACATAACTCACTCATGAGACAATGAGGCATAAAACAAATTTCATTATTAGTTATCCTTTTGGGAAATATGACACGAATTCGTGAGCACCAATATGCATTTTTGGAAAATATGTGATCGATGTTGTCACAATATGATCGATTGAGATATCTTCTGCTTAACCCTAAAAGGAGACAAAGAAACGAGGGAACACATATTTTAGGTGATCGAGATTTTTCAATATATATTATGCAAGAGTATTGTGAATACCGAACATTGATGTGAGTAATATATTGTGTAACATGACACTTCCATTTAGAGTGAGTGATGAAACATATGGATCTAGTGGCTTCACATAAAGACACATCAAAAGAGATTTAATTAGATCAAATCTTCATTCAACAAATCTAATCAAGTTGCAAATGACATGGAGATTGGTTCGAAAAGATTCGGGTTTATTTGCGATATGGTTCAATACTGTCCTCAATAATCGGATAATTGTAGCAGTTATTATCCCTAATATCATGTTTAACTAATATTCAGTCATTATACATGATTTATAATTCTCCTTAACATTTTCAAGAGTCCATACTTGTTGCACAAATAAGATGATATCCAATGGGTTTAGGACATCCTTACATGTGAATAACACTTGTTCCTAAATTTCAAAATATGAATTGTGAATTGGCATATCCACTTATCGTTGAAACATGAAGGGTTCATGAGAATTGGAGTCTAGTAGGTCGTGGATAACGCCATCCATGATACCACTATTCAAGAAATTTGAATCGAGATAACATGATAGAAATATCCATGTATCACTGACTCAAGGATCGGGTGTGTGAATTTCAATTCATACTTGATAAATGGATATTTTCTGAGAATTGAATTAACATATTTTTGATGAATTTGATTAATTAAAATTAATTTTTGATTATGAATCGATCATTTAGATTGATCCAAGTCAAATTGGGATTATGTAATAAAAGGGTTAACTCCATAGATTGATCCAAGTCAAACTGGGATTATGTAATAAAAGAGTTAACTCTAACTAACTTGGGGGTACCCATCGTCTTAATATACGAGGGGGTGGTTAATCCCTTAAGGGGCTCCCAACTCCCTCTCTCCTCTCAAGGCCATCATCTCCCTTTTCTGTTTCTCTCTATTGTTGGTTCTCATAGATCTTGAAGGAGAAACTTGTATGCCAACCTTCCACATTCATGTTAGAGAGAATGGTTGCGTGTAGGGCTAGCTATCGAGCCCAACAAGCCAAGCCATGCCCTGGCTCGGGCTCGGGCTCGAGCTCGGTGAGTTCGAGCCTCTTATCGAACCAACTCGGGCTTGATAAGGTTTGAGTCGAGTTAAAGTAAGTATGCATGTAGACCAGGCACTCCCTCTGCTTATATAGACTCCTCGCTCCCTCTGAGTTCAGCTTTACTGATGTGGGACTAAAGTAAAGCCCCTTATCGGGTTATCAAGCCGAGCCCTTATTGATCCCCTTATCGAGTTATCGAGCCCAACCCCTTATCGAGCCTCTTATCGAGTTATCGAGTTGAGCCAAGCTCGGCTCGGGCTCGACTCATTAAGCTATCGAGCCAAAATTCTGGCTCAGGCTTGGCTCAAAAACTTAATAAGCCAGGCTCATGAGCCCTCATCGAGCCGAGCCTGAGCCTATCTCATCGAGCCGTGACTCAATAGCCAGCCCTAACTACGTGTGACGACATCTGCAACGAGTAGAAGGAAAATTTCTCCAAAGCTCATCTTGTGTGTTTAGACTTTAGAGAGGAGAATAAAAAGAAGCATCTTGGTTTTGTAGGAGACACACTTCATCTTTGTGATCATGTGTCCAACTTACATAGGATTGAACCTATGATATGAGAATTCTTCCTATAAAAGTTCTTGTGCCTCCTGGGTCTCATCTCTTGTGGTGTGCGTGATGACATAAAGGTTCTATTGCCATGTGATTTCAATGCAATTAATTTTTTTGGCATCTGCCTATGCGATGCATTATTTTTAAAAACGCGCCTCGAGGCGTTGAGGCGTACGCCTCGAGGCATTTTTTAAGGAAAAACGCCTCGAGGCTATAGCCCCATTCATCCTCAGTGAGGCGTGCGCCTCGAGGCGTACGAGGCTATAGCCTCATTCATCCTCAGTGAGGCGTGCGCCTCGAGGCATACGCCTCGAGGCGCTGCCTCATTTGTGGGTTGTTTTTTAATTTTTCTGCAATATTTTTTCCTTTTCTTTTTTATTGTGAGCTTTTCATCTTTCCTATACAAGTATTTTCAAGTCTTTAAGCTCATGATTCACTAAAATGTATTTTTTTAATTTATTAACATATTAAGCTTATTTTTACTTTGCTATACATGTTTTTATAAATCAACATGAACAAAAAATTGAGTCTTGAGTCCTTAAATCCAATGCCTCGAGCAATGATTCATACTCTTTAGTATGGATCAAGCTTAAATGCATTCTTTATTAAAATATTTGGATGCAAGTCCCTACTTTGACCTAAATTTTGAAAAATATATTTTTGTAAACATGTCTCATCTTTTCTTCTATTCAATAGGGACTAAACTAATACACATCAAAAGCATGCATGAACAAACATGATCGTAACATGCAATATTCAAGTATTTTATCCCCCAATCATTATGGTAAAGTAAAAAGTGATCACGGATTCACTATTTACTCTCTTATCCTTCTCAATTGAATGACACATATCTCACCTAATTTTGAAAATGGTATGTTTCATCTAGTCCCTTTAGTTAAATTTTATTCAAAACTTTAAATTTTGCGCAGAGTTACCCATTATTGTGCTTACATATCCATATTTACTTGACTCCTTACAGATTTAGTATTTTAAAAAAGAGAGTCTTATAACAACTTGGATGTTTAAACCACGATGTTAGCCTTGAAATATCATGGAGTTATGTATTTAATTATAACTATTTAATTTCTAGAACTTAAACATTGTAATTACGATTAATTGTTATATTTTATGAAAAATTTTCTTTCACGAGTGAGGCTTACACCTCGATACGCCTCGAGGCTTACGCCTCGAGGCAATACTAGGAAAACGCCTTGATACGCCTCATGTTTTTTAAAACCTTGATGCGATGTTTATAGTCTGAAATCTGTTGTTTTTTGGTCATTTTCATGATATGCAAGGTATGACCATCATATCTCGGAACTGCTTATCGAACATCCTTTATCTAACCTCATTTGTTGCACAACTTTATCACCACAACTTAGCATCGTCAGATAAGTACATCAGTTTCAAGCCCACCTTCTTGGCTTCCTTGTCCTAATTATCTTGATATAAATCTTCAATGTAGGAAGTTCTCCATATCTTTCACACTCCGGTTCGTTTGGTTGCATGGTTGGGCAGGGTTGGGTTGGGTTAGGGTACCCTTGTGAATAGTAAACTGTGAGGAGGATTGGGGTGTCTGGAAGGAGGGGTACCTCGGGTTGGGCCAACCCAACCCTGCCCAACCCTGCAACCAAACGGAGCCCTGGTGCATGTGAAGGATTTCCTATTTTCGGATCTTCGATTGCCACAACCTCATGGAGCCTTAGCCACTTGCCAATGCATTTTGATGAGGGTGATCTCATCACCAAGATCGATCGTCATCATGTTGAACACCTCCAGCTTGCCCACCACAGACTTGATGAACTCAGAGGAATATTAGGCCTTATCCCCAACATCTACCCCTCTTTCGAATGATCTTCACAGCTTGCAAGGTAGTGATAGTAGATCTTAAGATTGGTTCCAATCTCCGCCACAACTTATTTGAAAGCAGCAACACAATTTGTCGCAACCACCATCTTCCCTCTCAGAGTTCAAAGAGAACTTGCGGCGAGAAGGTCATGTTGCTCATGCCTTTGATTCCACTTCGTGCTAACAACTTGGTAATGCCTCAGCATTGAACCCACTTATCACAAAGTTAAAATTCCTAACTTGATTTTGGCTCTCAAACATGTGTGGCGTTAGCTCCTCGTAAGATAACATGTTTTCCCCTAAGTAGAACAATCACAAACTCACTTACCTCTTTCTATACTTAATTTGCTCACGCTTTCACTCTCAAGCACAAGCACATGCATGTAGAGTCACAAACATGCACACAGTTTCTTCATTCTTATTCATGTAGAGTCACAAACACGCACACAGTTTCTTCATTCTTATTCAAAAGCAAGCATAAAAACATGTATAAGGATGTGTTGTATGAAGAATGATCCACCCCTCCTTATATACAAGAGCTGGGAAAGTTAAGGGATGCTATCTTTATTACATTTACACATTATGGTAGCAGGATCCCATCACGTTCAGCAACAGTTTTTCGTGTTCTACATTAACTCTCCGTCCTCTTGTCTCTTATGTTCAACGCATTGCCTACATCTTTTGCATGGAATCACATAATTAGCCTAATCATCAGTGCCCCTCATACTCCAATGTGTGTCAATGCAACTTTCTTATTGTACCACCAAGCACAACTGAACTTGGTCTTATGGAATTCACGACCTTTGAGCCTTCCATGTAATACTCAGTCATCTGCGAACTTAGAGGAAGTCCTCCAATACTTCATTCTTGTGGCCTTCCAACCATTCATGGATATGCATCATCGAGCATGCACATCCATGCTCGTACATGGCAACTACAACCATCCATATGCCTATCACATGACATTGCATGTCACCACCATGCTAATGTACGAGTTGTTGCATGCATTCACCATCGTAGTTCTACTCTGTGTTGTTGTGTGTACACTTCTTGTGTTCTCTACTATGAGCTATGCAACAAGTTTGTGCCCTTACATGATGATTTTCTATTGCTGCATAATTCGATGGTGAATCTAGTCCCAAGATTCAAGTAGAAAACCCTCAGGCTATCCACACGTGCAACTTCACTTGAAGGGCAACATCGCTCATGTACATGCATTTGTTATCATTTATGGACGCACATCTAGGGCCCATCGGACTTGCTGGTGGTGCGGCTCCTGAGGAAGTTATATGGGGTCTCGGGCGAGTTAGTGGCGGTGAGGTGGCGTCATGAGTCTTCGCTGTGGAGTGGGATCCGAGCGGTCCTGCCAGCTATGAGGCCTTTTCTTCGCCCACGGCTGGGAGATGGACTTCTCTTCAGATTTTGGTATGATGACTGGACGGGAGAGGGGACCTTGACGCTCCGTTTCCCTAGATTGGTGGTGTTGGCAGTGGACAAGGAGGCGCGGGTGGCGGACGTGGTGGACTCTGGTACTTGGGCTCCGAGGTTCACTGCGGTTCTGTCTGACCAGAGGATGCAGGATTTTTTGCAGCTGCTTGCGGAGATTCCCCCTGCCGGGGAGTTGTCGGGGGAGCCGGACTGTTTTGAGTGGGTGGAGGGTAAGTTCTCGGTTAAGAAAGCGTACCAGAGGTTGTGTGCTGGAGGGATGGAGCATGACGATGACCTTTATGTGGATTTGAAGATTATATGGGCGGCAAAGATTCCTACCAGGGTTAAGGTGTTCCTCTGGTGTCTGTGGTGGGGTCATCTGTGTGACAAGGTCAGAAGGGGAAGATTGTTGGGCGCGACGGACGTTCATTGTGACAGATGCACTGATGGCGTGGAGGACGCGAATCATATCTTCTTCTGTTGCAGGTTGTCGGTGGATGTGTGGGAGTCCTTGGGGTTGCCATGGGTTCAGTCTTCCTGTGCAGATCTTTTTTGGGGATCTATTCGGGCGGTGGGAGCCGGCTCCACCGGTGATGTTTCCAGAGTTTTTGTCGTACTTTGGGCTATATGGCTTGGTAGGAATGATGTCATTTTCAAAGGGCAGCGCTTTTACTATGAAAATGTGGTGGCGCAGTGTAACGCTTTGTACAACTTCTGGGTATCCGGATGATGTAACTTTTTGCTTATCAATGAAATTTGCAGTGTGGTGACTCCCATCTTGGGAGTGCTCCCCCTTGTTTTTATTCAAAAAAAAATGGACGCACATTCTCAATCGCGGAATTTGTAGGTGTGAGAGGGATCCCATGGCACCCCTATAATTGAAGGAACTAAATAAACTATTTATGAATTTTGCATCACAGAAACATGGAAAATTAGCAAATTATTTGCACAAAGCATAGTATGTTCATCGTATGAACAACAAATTTCAGCACAACAATTTGTACTTTTGCGAAAACATTAAGTTAGGAAAACTATTTTCCTAACAAGGTTTCTAATATTCTAATGAATATTAAGATGATTACATGGTTACCTCTTGAAACGTGAGTCTATAAAGCAAGAGACCTCCCGAATCAAGTCCGATCTGCAGTATCTCTCTAGTGGTACGGAGATGAATCATGTTGCTTCCCACGAACTTGGACGTTGTCTTCACGAACAGGGCTTCAAGAAGAGGCGTGTATGAGTTATATATACTCAAGACTCTTCTCTTTCTCTAAGGCACGAAATTCTTATGGGACTAGGCTCTCTAAAATTCAAGTGAATAAAAGAGAGTCTTACTCTTCTTTTATACACATTGTACATGTAGAGATAGATATTATTATATGCTATGTACCTGTTTGTCTTTTTTATACTATTTTGTATTTTACCCTTGAGGTCACTCCCTATATAAGAGAGCCTAGGGTTCCCTTGAATAATAAGTTGCTCATTTCTTCCAACATGGTATCAGAGCCAAAACCCTAGGCTCATCCCACCCTCCACCCGCCGACCCCCCCCCCCTCCACGCCGCCGTCGCCCTTCTTTCGTCGGCCCCCTCCTCTCGCCGCCCCCCTCCTCCCGCTGCCCCCCCTCCTCCCGCCGGCCCCCCCACCTCTCGCCGGCCCCCCCACCTCTCGCTGCCGTGCACAGCCACTCGTGCACCCACCGCCGGGATCCCCCCACCGCCGCTGGGATCCCCCCCTCATCCGTACGCCACCGCCGGGATCCCCCTCACCGCCATCCGTACGTCGCCGTCGGGATTCCCCCCATCACCGCCACCGTGCCCTAGCCCGGCCCGCTCCGTCGTCGTGCCCTAGCCTGCTCGTTCTCCGGATTTATGGATTTGGGTGCGTAACGTCTACGTACGCACTCAAATCCTATGCAGTCTCTGTAGACATTTGTCACTCTGTCTACAAACCCTAGTTCTTCTCCAGCGGCGATATGTCAGAATCCAAGATGGATATGCCCTCCTTAGCGCGTTCAAAGGTCCCGCGCCAATAGTAAAGATGGACGGGTCGAATTATGAGCTTTGGGCGATGCAGTTCATGAGTCTCACGAAGTCGAACGATAAGAAGCACATTCTTACCGAGGATGAGCCAGCAGAGAAGACAGGGATATATGCCTCGTGGGAGGTTGATGATTCGTATGCTAAGGTCTGGTTGTCAGGTACATTGTTGATGGAGATTGTCAATGATGTCCTCCATCAGCCCACTGCCAAGGCAATGTGGAATATTCTAGCTGCTACGTATTCCCAGGTCCGAAATGAGACCAAGACGTGACAGCTTCAACATGATATATTCACGATGAAGCAGAACGGCAGACCTCTTCATTCCTTGTACACATCCCTGAGGGGGATGTTTGAGAAGTTATACAGTACCATTCCACTCACAGTAACTCCTGAACAGCAGAAGACATTTCGGAATGCCACCATGGTAGGCGTTCTACTTGCAGCCCTAGATCCTAAATATGAGGCCGCCCGCTCTCAGATTTTGGCAGATGCAGTTATTCCTCCAATGGAGGATGTTTACAGGAGGCTCAGTTGTATCTTAGTACCTTCCAGCTCATCTACTCCACCCCCATCGGCGATGGCAGTATAACGTGGGAGAGGTGTTCAGTCTTCTGGTCGCTTTCGTCAGCCGTGCTCGTACTGTCACCGCATAGGCCACTCGAAGGAGACATGCTACTCTAGGCATGGGTTCCCAGCATCGGCACGTGTAGCAGAGCATTCTCAGCCACAAGTGACATCTACTGCAGACAATTGTTTCGAGGAACTTGTGGCACGTCTACGTGATATTATGCCACAATCATATGGTGATTCTTCTGGTGGACCTTCAGATATTGCTGCTACAGCATCCGCCGGTTCCTCTGTTGTTGCTAGTACCTCAGGTAGTGCTACTGCATTTACATCCTCTCATGATATCTCTGATTGGATTATAGATTCTAGTGCCACACGTCATCTCTGCTGAGATCGAGAGAGACTTGAGTCCTACAGGGACATTCCCACGGTCGTTCAGTCCAGATTGCAGATGGTACTCATTCCCCCCTTGTTGGACAGGGGGAGGTTTTCCTATCTCCTACTATGCATCTACAGAATGTCCTACATACTCCTGAGTTCTCAATGAATCTGTTGTCTATTACTCAGATTACGAAGGATTTGTACTGTCGTGCTATATTTGACCCTTCTTCTCTTATTTTTCAGGACATACTAACGGGCAGGGTGATTGGCTATGGCTCTGAGCAGAATGCTTTGTATCGGCTGGTCCGGAACTCTTATGCAGGTGTCTCTTCTCATTCTGCCGGACCAGTATCTCCATACATCTGGCATCTCCGTTTTGGTCATCTCCCGCTCCAGAAAATGCGTCATCTTCTGCCTCAGATCTCTCTCAGTTCTTCCTTTTGCTGTGAAGCGTGTCAGTTGGGAAAGCATCATCGGTCTAGCTTTCCTAGTCGTCAGAGTCGGAGCAGTAGCTCCCCGTTTGAGTTGTTTCACATAGATATATGGGGTCCAAGTCGTGTACCCGATCATCAGGGACACAGATTTTATCTAGTGGTAGTAGATGATTTTTCTCGTGTATCTTGGGTCTTCCTTTTGAAGAATAAACCTGAAGCAGGCAATGTGATTAAGAATTTGATTAATGAAGTGCAGAATGTGTTTTCTTACACTGTCAAATATGTTCGTACTGATAATGCTCTAGAATTCTGCACACGGTCCCTCAGTTTCTTTCGTCAAAGGGCATTATTCACCAAACCACTTGTGCTTACACATCTCAGCAGAATGGTGTGGCTGAAAGGAAGCATCGCCACCTTCTTGACATTACTCGAACCCTACTGATCCAGAGTTGTGCTCCTATCTCTTTCTGGGGGAATGTTGTTCTTACCGCTTGCTACCTGGTCAATGGTATGCCGTCATCTGTCCTTGGTGAGAAAATTCCTCTTTCTATCATTTTTCGTGATAAGGAATTATTCTCACTTACTCCAAGTATCTTTGGTATTGTTGCTTTTGTTCATCTTCTGACCCCTGGACTTGACAAACTCTCTCCTAGAGCTGTCAAGTGTGTCTTTGTTGGTTGTCCTCGGACTCAGAAGGGCTATCGTTGCTATGGTCCCATAAACAAGAAGTACTTTGTTAGTGCTTATGTCACGTTCTTTGAGTCTGTTATGTATTTTTCCCCTACAGGTGACAGATTGGTACCATCTACAACCAACGATGATGTCTATGTCCCTCCGCCTCCTACTTGGCATTCACCAGAGTCCATTCCTGTTCCTGTTTCTACGTCATCGTCACCACCTCCACCTCCACCACAACCTCCTATTCCACCCCTACCAAAATTCTATATGCATCGGTCAGGTCCTGCTCAGGCTACACGTCAAACATCCATCACGCCTCAGGTATGTTCAGATGGTGTTACTACTGACGGGTCAGATATGGTACATGTGCAGGATTCTTCATTGTAGGAGGAGACTACACCATCCAGTATAACGGAAGATGATCTTGATATTCCTATTGCTATTCGGAAGCAGGAGCGGATGTGTGCATCTTATCCCCTTGCTTCACAGGTGTCTTTTCATCGCCTCACAGGCGACTTTCAGAGATTTGCTGCAGCCTTGACTTCCGTGGACATACCACGGACCTACCAGGACGCTATGAAGATTGATTGCTGGAGAGAGGCTATGGAAGATGAGATGCGCGCATTACAGTCTCGTGGCACATGGACCTTGGTTACTGCTCCTCCTGATGCATCTATTGTGAGCTGTAAGTGGGTATTCACAGTTAAATACCACGCTGATGGCAGTCTAGATCGGTACAAAGCACGGCTGGTAGCGCGAGGTTTTACACAAACCTATGGCGTTGATTATATGGATACTTTTTCTCCAGTGGCTCGTTATTCTACTCTTCGCATTCTCTTATCTGTTGCTGTGGTACGTAACTGGAGTATTTCTCAACTGGATGTCAAGAATGTCTTCTTGTATGGAGATCTGCAGGAGGAAGTCTATATGCAGCAGCCACCAGGGTTTACTGCTGAGGGGGAGAAGCATATGGTGTGTAGACTTCACAAGGCAATTTATGGCCTCAAACAGAGTCCAAGAGCGTGGTTCCAGAAGCTTTCCAATCTGATTGAAAGACATGGATTCAAGAGATCGAATGCAGACCACTCGTTGTTTATTCAGAAGTCATCAGCAGATACGGTTGTTATCATGGTCTATGTTGATGTTATTCTGGTTACAGGGGATGACATTCATGGCATAGAAAGGGCGAAGGCATTCCTAGGCCGTCAGTTTGTCACGAAGGATCTTGGAACCCTAAGATACTTTCTGAGTTGGAATTTGCCAGGAATGCACATGGTCTTGTGATGACCCAAAGGAAGTACATTATAGATTTCTTGACTGAAACATGCATGGCTGGATGCAAACCATCAAGTATTCCCATGGATCCAAGCATGAAGCTGTATGATGATAACACTGCTGAAGTGGACAGGAGGAGGTATAGAGAAATGGTGGGTAAGCTCCTTTACATCACCATAACTCGACCTGATATTGCCTTTGCAGTAAGCCAGGTGAGCCAATTTATGGAGCAGCCAAGACAAGTTCATATGGATGCCATATACATGATACTGAGGTATCTGAAGTCTTCTCCAGGTTCAGAATTGTTGTTTCGAAAGGGCACAGATTTATCTATTTCAGCATGTGCAGATGCTGATTATGCAGGATACCCTAAGGATCGAAAATCGACCTCAGGATTTGCAGTCTTTGTTGGGAGCTCTCTGGTTTCTTGGAAAAGCAAGAAACAAACTGTTGTGGCGAGGTCCAGTACTGAATCCGAATATAGGGCCATGGCGCAAGCAAGCACGGAGATGATGTGGGTTCGATCTGTACTAGAGGATCTACATGTAGGTGTACCTCTACCCATGCAGCTTCAGTGTGACAATCAGGCAGCCTTGTTTATTGCCAACAATCCAACATTTCATGAAAGAACAAAGCATATTGAAGTTGACTGCCACTACACTCGAGACTTGATTCAGAGAGGATTGATATCTACAGCTCATGTGAGCTCAGGGGATCAGACTGTTGACGTACTCACCAAGCCGTTGCTCAGGGGACCTTTCCAGAGATGTTCTTCCAAGCTGAGCATGATAGACATCTATGCTCCACCTTGAGGGGGAGTGTAGAGATAGATATTATTATATGCTATGTACCTGTTCGTCTTTTTTTATTTTTCTCTGGACTACTTTGTATTTTACCCTTGAGGTCTCTCCCTATATAAGAGAGCCTAGGGTTCCCTTGAATAATAAGTTGCTCATTTCTTCCAACAGTACACATGCCTATTGAAGATCATTCTCTTCAAGTAGGCATGTACAATGATGACCCCTTGGATTGTTGATCAATATCTTAATATCAAGTCCTTATTTAATAATACAATATCTCCTTATTTATCTCCAACTAATTTAAGTAATAAATCAAGTAACAAATCAAGAAAGAATTCAATTCAAGGACTCTTTGTAATGGCGCCATGTGTCAATACACATGCCCAAAAAAATTCATATATGGAATGAGATTGTTGCTAATTTTTTAATTGATTAATCAATAAAAAAATATCAAAATATTAAGAGTCTTATTCTCAATAGGTCTCAATATAATGGCACCATGTGTACAACAATTGTACATGCCCTATCTTGACTAAATATAGTCGTGGTTGTTGTCTTTTATTTATCAATCAATTATGTTGATAATCATGTTATCATTATTGAAGAAATTATGGAAACAATCCTTATGGATTATGAATTATATTCACAAGCTAAAAAAATGTAAATTCAGTTTACATCTAAGAAGTTATTGTGAATCAAATTCACACATACCTTCATGTCTTAGAAATATTTTGCAAATCATATTTACATATATATTATTTACATGAATTATATTCATATAAATATTAATTATTGTTGATCATCATTTACATTAATTAATGAAATATATTTTGTGAATCAAACACAAAAATAGCCATATGAAAATATGTAATAATGATAATTATTATTACACGATGACATCTTTAATCATGAGTCCTAATCCAATTAGGACTCATGAGATACAAATACAGATACTTAGAGATAATGTCGGGGAGATCATACTATCTATGTATAGTGACTTGAAATATAGGTATCAATCCAATTTCAGGGTTATATCATTTTTTAGCTTGAAATTGATACACTATTATCAATTGAGCTCGAGTGGTACGCTTCACGTTATAAATAAGCTCAAAGAAATGCAAGCAACTTTATTTGAGCTCGAGAAAGTATCGGTGAGCTGGACATAGCTTCCTTGACCATTTCTAATAAAAGTCCAACCCATTTGGAGCTTAGAAATGAGTTTAAGGAGCTTATATATATTTACATTTCCATGATCATTTCTGTTTCCAACATTTGGACATGAAAATTGGAATTGAAATTGAAAATTGGATTTAATGAATTGAGATTTAATCCAATTAATTCTCAAATCATCAAGCTAAATGGAGCTATTAAAATCTATCTTGTTTCATCCCTCCCTCGGATGAAAGTGTCATGGTATATGATATATTATAATAGAGTTAACCCTGAGTATTCTCAATACTCATTCATCCTTCACGTAGGAAAAACTTTGATATATCTGAAGTTCAACCTAGTTTGAATGTCTTCTTCAGAATAAATCGATAAATTTCTCATTTGATATTTGGGCGATAAATTAATTATATACTTTCCAAATGCATATATTAACATCTCGAATTTGTCTTATATCATCAACAAGATGACCATGCATAGAATTCATTTTGACCCCAAATTATCTCATAAGTGAACTCTTTCTCCTGGTTCATCAATTATGAACATGTATAATTCCTTTGAGAGCATGCATCTCATATGTCATAATATGCACACCAATGCGTCAGTATATGGACCTTGGTTAAGTCACCAACTTATTCATATGTCAAATATGCATACCCAACACTTTCGAATCTCTATTCCTATACAAAGGACATGCATCAAGAAGTCGGTTGAAAATCAGTCTACAGAGAAAGATTGCCATCTCTTCCTCAGACTTAAAATCTTTATTGAATATCACATGTTTGAAGTCAACTGTGTCCTTCCAATTGCATGGTATTTAATATGGCTACGGTATATAACCCTAATTGTACAAAGGGACCTTAATAGCAAAGTGCATTTATATTTATTTATTCATTTCATTTCATATGGACATGATAAAATATTTATTGCGTTAATGGGTTGTCAAGGACTTACAAGTCCAACAATAATATCATAGCACATATCTGCCCTCCCCACTAGCTTCAGAACACGCTTGGACAACAATGCCTCATTGAACACCTTCGACACCCTCTAACATGATGTCCTCATGCCAGTCTATCTAAAAACCTCCACCTGCTTAACAAGATACCATCTTTTCTGGTCACATTTATCCCATTTCTGCAGTGTTTTTTAGGAAAAATAAGGTGAACCTCCATGAGAGGCCCGCCCAAACTATGTATAAATTTACAGACAAAGTTAGTACATTATCACTGTTGATATGCCTTGAATCCTAACCATCTGACCCAGGTTGAAGAACTGCATATGCATCCCCCTGCCGTACCATACCCCAACAAGATGGGGGTCTCGCTGCCCAGTCAGCGAGCCTGTGGGGTCGCCGCCCAAGGACGTAGCCCAGTTACGGGTGAACCTTGTAAATCCGTGTGTTTGCGTTCTTGCTTGTTTGATCGTGTTTGTGTGTGTTCGCTTCCGCGATTCGCAACAATCACCTTAATCCAATCTTCCACCAAGCCCCCAATCGTTCCCCACCAAGCTCCAGAACAAATCCATGCTATCGTGCTGAATATTGGGCAGGTCAGATGTCGCTCAAACATCCCTCGATCCCTGACACCGAAGAACATGCGTTCAATGTCCTCTGCAGCCTCTCCACACCTCTTGCATGTTTCATCACACCGGGAAAATCCTAGCTCTCCCGGTTCCCCTCATAAGACGCTCTCTCCTCAAAGTCCATGGAAAAACCTGTATCCTCATTGGGATCTTTCACCCCAAAAATCTTGCACAATCTCGGGAGACCTCATCAATGATTGTTACTAGGACAGCAGTCAGAACCTCATATGCCTTCTTAACAGTGAATTTCCTATCTCTCCAGCTCCCGGGTCCCGCTCATTCAAAGGTTTCTCTATTCTGGCCAGCATGCCAGACCAACACATGGTCTGAAAGCTCCGTTACAAAATTAGGCACCCAGGGCCCATCTGATATCTCAGAATTTAAATAAATGATTTGAAACAATAAGCGCAAAACCATCTGATGTCCTCAGAATTTAGATAAATGATTTCGAACAATAAGCGCAAAACTAGCATTAAAACATTGGTTTATGTGGTTTAATTATCGACATACTCTACGGATAAGTGGACATGGTATCTCATTGGTTCTCTCACAATAAACGATATGGATCTAAACACAAGACCTGGCACTGCGATAGGTGGATCTTCCCTAAGATCTGATCATCCAATTAACTCAATTCTTTCACCATGCGGGACAGCCTTCTAATTTGGTCAGCATGCTCTCCACCTTCTCCCGCAACTTGAAAACAGCCAAGCCGTGGAAAAAATCTGCAGCTACGGAAGTGCGTTTCATTCTTGGGACTTGGGAGACTGTGATATTGTGTCAATCTGTTTCTTCCATATATACGAACACGGTTGTTTTTCTGTGTTGTGGAACATAGCGAATTAGCCTGAAGAATGACATCTGTGCTTTTGCTTTGAGTCAAGTTTTACATAAACAACCCAAGCAAACTTGGATCTTATATTATTTTGTGTGGTCCATCAATTATATATATTCCGCTGAGCAACGTTCTATTCCAATTGGTACACTTGTCCTCCAGACACCATAAGCAAATTGTGTCTGTTCTTGTGTGAAACTTAAATGAGAGAGAAGGTTGTTAAAAGGAACAAAATTAGATAAAACTCGCGTTGTTAGTGCAATTGAAAAGATAATTTATACAGTTATTTAAAAATAAAAAAATTTATACAGTCGCCTATGTGAGAATGTATTGGTCATTTTCCTAATTCCATATAGTTAAGACCGGCATTTCTGTTTCGTCGGCGAGTAGTATCTTTTTGGGCAAAAACTGTGTACATGTTTGCCTGTTGACTGAAAGGGTTCACCTTCATGGTTGTATTATTATTGAGCCATCTTATTTGTTATTGATTCGTTAATGTAATACCATGAAATGTCCTGCCAAATGCATGCATATCTTCTTTTTCACTATCAAGGTTGAGACCGGCAGTCGTTCTAGTGCATAATTAGCTAAAAAGCCATGACTTTATTGGCTTGAAGACCATTCTTTGCATTTTCTGTTAAGGAATAGCTAAATATGGCCGGTTTTCATAGGTAATGGTGTATGCATGATGAGTACCACTTGGAAGGAAGAGCAGCATCCATCTTTCATCCAATTTATCTCTTCATTCCTTGGAGCAAATTCTTACCGGCTCAACTTTCTCCCTATTGCCTCTGTAAATGTCCAACTGTCTTGTTCTTCCCCCCTATCACTTATTCTTTTTACTGAAGATCAATGATTGGATCTAGGATTTCATCTTCAACAATGGGGGTTTGTCGGTAGCATTCATTTTCCTGACTAAGTGGAATAGCGACAATGCTCCCGACACCTTTTCCAGGTAACCTATTATTGCCATCTGAATTCCGTTTTCCTGACATAAGTTGACAATCTACTTGATTGAGTTCTCCAGTATGTTTTTTCTTCTTTTCCAGAATTGAGAAGTTGAAGAAGCAATTCCGACACTTTTATGTCGTCGTCTCCATTCCGACCAAGGAGCAGAATGATTCCTTCAATAACTCATTGTTAGAAAATCGGAAGCGGAAGCGAACATGGAATAAAGATAATAAAAGAAATAACAGCGGGATTTACGTGGAACCCTACTCCGTGAGGAGCGGGATGAAACCACGGGAGAAGGCCTCTAAGGGCCGTGTTTGTCTATTGACTTTCTCAATGAGTACAGGAGGTCTGGGGCTCCTTATATAGCCTTTCCAGAGCCTCCGAGTCCCACCACTGGACGATGTGGGACTAAACAACTGGGTGGGGTAAATGGATCCCCTCCAGGATCCATTTACCCTGCTACAACTCAATAGGAGCATACAACTTATGCTCCAACACTCCCCCTCAAGCTGGAGCATGTAATGCTCAGCTTGGACAAACAGACAAAAACTCAACTCATCTCTACAAGACACTACGGACAATATCAACCCAACGCGCACATGCTGCTGTCGAGGACGTTGCTTCTCATGCCGTGCTGGTGAGGAGGACGAACGGGCTGGAGTGTGAGTCGACTGAAGACTCGGAATCTGACCATCGAGTCTGAACTTGCGCCTGAAGTCTCCTCGTCGGAGAACTGGGTCTCTCCCATCTGGCTCAGAGAATGGTGCACTGCTCTGGTGTACCTATGATACCACATGAAAACCCTTGCCAACACTGCATAGGGAATGGTCCTCTACTCTGGAGTCCCTATGGCTCACATGAAAACTCTGGCCTGACAACTAGAAGAATGATGGGGACCTCTGACAAAGATGGCAACTTATGCTCATCTGACAATGACCGCACACTCGTGCATGTCTGAAACTGGAGACTCGGAAGACAATCGTCGAGTCTGAACAACTGCGCATCAAACTGGGACCTGGAATCTGAAAGTCGAGTCTGGAAACTTGCGCATGAAATCTTCATCTGAAAACCGTAGAGTCTGAAAATCGGCTGGTCTGGAGAATCTGCAATCTGGAACTGGAGAAGATATCTGAGATGACCTGTGACTCTACACATACTCCCCCTTTCTCCCATACTTGTCGGAACATGAACGTCGATCAAGTTGGGATAAGACAAGATAAATAGGGGTAGAACATGAACATTTAAAACTTCCGGCTTTTGTATTTTTTTTTTGTAATTTTTTTTGAAGCCGTTCATTTTTTTTCGACTTTTCATCAAAAATTTCTCTCTCTCTCTCTCTCTCTTTTTTTTTAAAATTTGCATACGACTATTCATAATTGTATGCGCCTTTTCTCTTTCTCTTGCAAAACTTGATTTTTTTTTTCATATGCATTTTTTTTTATGCAACCTCCTCTATTTTTTTTTTCGTTGCAGCCCCCCCCCCTTTTTTTTTCCGGACGCACGAGCCCAAAGACCAAAAGAACTGCTCTCCCTTTCCCTCTTTTTTTTTTAACTTATTCGGCCCAACGTGGGCTCTCAAAATAACCCTCGACATTTTTTTTCAATAAGTATCGACCCATATTGGCCTGGAAAATTGTAACTCTTGGCTATTAAAAGCCGACTAGGGTTCCCCCAGGGACCTTTCTTCATGAATCGGGTAGCAACGCCGCCGCCACCTTGGACAAACAGACAGGGATGCGCCTGGGCTCGCATGATCGGAGGGAGGAGGAGGACTAGAGGATGCGAGGTCTCTTGCCGCCGACAGGGATGCGCCTCTCCGCCTGTAATGGTCTTGGGCCACCTGCGCGCGCGCGCGCCGCTGGAGGCAGCCACCGCCAAGGAGAGGAGGCGATGCTGAGCTCGAGCGCCGCCGCGCGCTCGCCTGGAGGGCTCGCCGCGTACATGCTGCCGCCTGGGGGCGCGATGGGGTTTGCACACACCGCCAAGGAGAAGGCGGCGGCCCCTGCTGGGGGGCTGGTGCTGGAACCACCACCGCTGTTGTCGATGCCGCTGGGGATGCGAGGCAGAGATGCGGGTTCGCCGCTGATGGTGTCGCCTGGGCTGGAGATGCTGCTGCGATGCACGATGGAGGCTTCGGGGGCATGGGCTGAGTCGCGCGCCGCTTGGAAGATGGGAGAGACATGGAAAGACGATGGACTTTCGTGTATACATGTGCTCCAAACAAAGACTAGATCTGCAAGATCTGCATGTCACCATAATCATGGTTCCATATGATATTGCACAGGAGATTCCAAGGGCTTCGATGTGAGCATTCTTTCTACGGAGGCCTGGAGTAAGGTTCCCCTCCTGGGAACTGCGAGAGGATCTGAATATAAATCGAAACCCGCATAAATAAAGTGGCGACTCCTGTGCAAGAAGGTAACTCTAGCCTTAGACAGAACAAAGGCTCCGCCATCGTCATGAGAAAGCGGCAGAGTATGACGAGATTTGTGACGCGACTGCATGTGGCCCTTCAAGGAGGACTGCCAATCACAACATAGATCTAGGGTTTCACAGATGAAACCTCCTTTCGGAATCTCAAAAATAAACAGAATATGATATTTCATGAAAGAACACTAGTTGAATCGAATCTCGAAACAAATAAAACAAAAGACTCCTCGAGAATCGACCCGCTCTGATACCATGTTAGAAAATCGGAAGCGGAAGCGAACATGGAATAAAGATAATAAAAGAAATAACAGCGGGATTTACGTGGAACCCTACTCCGTGAGGAGCGGGATGAAACCACGGGAGAAGGCCTCTAAGGGCCGTGTTTGTCTATTGACTTTCTCAATGAGTACAGGAGGTCTGGGGCTCCTTATATAGCCTTTCCAGAGCCTCCGAGTCCCACCACTGGACGATGTGGGACTAAACAACTGGGTGGGGTAAATGGATCCCCTCCAGGATCCATTTACCCTGCTACAACTCAATAGGAGCATACAACTTATGCTCCAACACTCATATTTCAAGTAGGGATTATAATCTATTATCTTACTAGAATTCAGTGATTTGTCGTATGGATTAAGGGACTCAAGAAGTTGGACCTCCCTAATGTTGATTAATACTTGTAAGACATTCGATGGACATTGGAAACCCGACGTTTGTCCTTGTTCATGACCCCGAGATGGGTTTTAAGAAGATCGTGAATATAGCCCATGCTCACGGGGGTAGTGCATCAATTACCTTGTCTTATTTACCAATAATCTTGACATTTTTTCAATTCTAATGTCTAATATTTGATGCAGTATGCAAAAGAAATGATGCTGTTGCAAAGATGAAGACTGAGGTGGTTTAACATTTAACTCATTACAAGTAAATAATTTTTAATACTCCATTCTAGTGCAGTCAAGTGACTTCAATTTTCTGGAAAGCGTGAACGAGCTGTGCAGGGAATGGACATGTTCCTCAGGGTAGTCACTTCCATCCCTGGAATTGACAGTCATGACGCGAATGCGGTAATCCTTTTACTTTTCTATTCATTATGGAACTATGCAGATACAGAACTGTATATAATCTCGCGTGTTTTTAAACTACAATTGACTGCATCATGGCAATGAGTCCCAGAAGGCATTCTTCTGCAGACCTCTCCGTTCACTTCATTATCCTTGCGCTGCCTACTGCATGACACTTATTTCAGTGATTCTTGTAGATCGGCTTTTTCCCACTTTATACCCCCTACTTCCTCCTTTTAAATAGTTCTTTGTAGAAAATGTGGTGTCGCGTGCATCTTTCTTTGCAAATTTTGGGTGTCGTTTGTGTGTAACCTTTGTTCAGACATGTAGATAAAGTCTCATCCTCGGCGCGCTCCTATCAGGGGCTTCACTCTTTTGCCTCTCAAAAAAATCCCCTAATCCAATGGACACCGCTCCTGACGATTTCTTTCTAGTTGACGCTGAACTTTCCATATCCGCTTGCACATAGACACTCGCCTATTACAAAAGATATTTAAATTAATGCGTGTTTATTATTGTTAAAGTTACAATATTTTGCACGTTCAGTAAAGATTTTTAGTTTTATCAATTGATTATGTGAGTTGTTAGAGTAATTTTATCATGTTAGAGTAATTTTATCATTTAGTATTTGTTTGTTCTCTTTATGTAAATTACCCATAGAGCTTTTCTCCTATATAAGAGAGCTCTAAGGGTTAATGGAAATTATCTCGTTTATTCCCCACAACATGGTATCAGAGCCACGGTCCTAGACCGGAGTTTTTGAAACCCTAACCCTACCCCACCCGCCTCCCTTCTCTTTCTCTCTCTATTCCGAGATTCGACGCCGCCAACCTTCGCCGGAGGATGAGATCTACCTCGAGGGAAGGGTAGCGCGCGTGCGCTACGATTGCGAGCCAACCCCGGAAGAATCCGACGCAAACGGGCTCCGAGTAGCCTTGAGGTCGATTTTCGCGGAGAAGGCGGACGAAGAGTTCGGTGGTGTTGTATTCGGGGACGAGGCAGAAGCGTCTGGAAACGGCGCCGTAGGTTGTAAGGGGGTCTTCCTGATCGTCGTGGTCGAGGCGCGCGAGGATGAAAGGGACGACATCGTAGGGAATGCGACGAAGGACAGAAGTGCTCTCCACGGACTTGACTTCAGTGGTCAGCCCCGTAGGCCCAAAGACATCCTGGAGAGGAAGACGGAGGGCTTGTCAGAGGGCCTCTTGGGCTCTGAAATCAAATCGAGGGCTTCCAGCAATGTGGGTCCCTTGTACCAATCCAAGTTAGTATTTGTTTCCCACCGTTTAAGGATTTCCCACCGTTTAAGGAAATCAAATCGTAGGGAAAGGTTAAGAGCCTTTATTTCCCACCATCTAAGGATTTAGTATGTTTGACGCTAGAAGGAGAGCAGCGTTTATTTCCCAGTATTGCAGCGTTTATTTCCCAGTATTGCAGCGTTTATTTCACAGTTTGGCAGCGTTTATTTCCCAGCAACATTAAGCAGCAACATTAAGTAGCGTTTAGTTCCCAGCAACAAAGGATTTGGTACCCACCAACCCCACACCACACGCGACTGGAGCACGAGGTAGATTTTCCAACAGTTACGGATTATCGCTGTCGTCATGTCAGACAACGAGGTAGATTTTCCATCTATGGGCGCCTTCAAAGGTTCCGCACCCATTGCCTCTACTACGTGTTACAAGGCGGATCTATCAGAATGGATCATGGATTCAGGTGCATCACACCATCTCTGTGGTGACAGAAGTCAGTTTAGTGTCTTTTATCCTGCTCAATCTGAACGATCGGTGGTGATAGCTGATGGTACATATTCCCCTATTACTGGTCAGGGGAGGTGCAGTTGACTCCTATCTTGAGACTGTCCAATGTTCTCTATGCACCAAAATTTTCGATGAATTTGCTGTCTATTAGTCAACTCACCAAAGATTTACATTGTCGTGCTATATTTGACCCATCTACTCTTGTGTTTCAGGACATATTAACGGGCAGAGTGATTGGGACTGGCCGTGAGCAAGGGGGTCTTTATAGACTGGTGCAATCTTCTTATGCTGGTATCTCTCCTATGAGGGTTGGATCGGTGTCACCCTACACTTGGCATCTTCGATTTGGCCATCTTCCGTTGCAAAAGATGGTCCATATTCTTCCACAGATTTCTCCTAAGTCTAATTTTCAGTGTGAGGCATGCCAACTTGGCAAACATCACAGGTCGTCTTTTCCGAGTCGTACAGGTCCAAGTCATCATGGTCTATTTGAGCTGCTACATTTTGATATTTGGGGTCCCAGTCGTGTCCCTGATCTTCAAGGGCACAGGTTTTATCTTGTTGCTGTCGATGATTTCTCTAGACTATCTTGGGTTTTTCTCCTTAAAAATAAATCTGAAGCTAGTCAGTTTATTCAGTCTTTTCTTATTGAAATAAAAATATTTTCTCTGCTAAAGTGAAGTACATACGGTCTGACAATGCTCTAGAGTTGTGCAGTACCCAATTGTCCAAATTTCTTATGTCTCATGGGATTGTGCATCAGACGTCGTGTGCTTATACCTCCCAACAGAATGGGGTGGCTGAACGGAAGCATCGTCATTTGCTGGATATGACCAGAACCCTTTTGATTCAGAGCCGTGCCCCTCACTCCTATTGGGGGGATGCGGTTCTCACTGCTTGTTATCTTCTTAATCGTATGCCTTCGACAGTGTTAGGGGAGAAGATTCCGTTCTTGACTGCGTTTCCTGAGAAGGATCTTTTCTCCCTAACACCGCGTGTTTTTGGGTCTGTTGCATTTGTTCATTGCTTTTCTCCTGGTCTTGACAAGCTCTCTCCCAGAGCTGTCAAATGTGTTTTTGTGGGTTATTCCAAAACCCAGAAGGGATATCGGTGTTTTGATCCAGTTAAACGAAGGTACTACGTCAGTGCAGATGTCACCTTTTTTGAGTCCATTATGTATTTTTCTCCTACAGGTGACAGACTCACTCACTCAGGGGAAGGAGATAACATCTATGTGCCGCCTCCACCTCCATTTGTTCCATGCTCTAATCTACCACCACAGTCCACTCCACCACCACCGCCGCCACCACCACCACCACCACCGCCACCACCAACTACTGTTTATTATCCTCAGGTCTATCAGCGACGGCCCTCTGCTCATGTGCCTCCTCCATCATCCAGCACGCCCGAGGTATGTACTGATCATTTGAGTTCTACTGATGGCACAGGTGATTTGAATGCGCAGATGGATGTACAGGGTACTGATGGTACTGTCACTCCTCCAGTCGATGACCTACATATACCTATTGCTCATAGACGGCAGAAGCGTGCTAGGACGATGAATCCCAAATATGGGATGGATTTTTGCTCTCAGGCGTCGTTGGAGCGTTTGTCCCCGGACTTTCGCAAGTTTGTTGTTGGGTTATCAGCAGTACACATCCCACGGTCTTATCAGGAGGCCCTACAGAGCAGCCCGTGGCGTTTAGCTATGGAAGAGGAAATGGCGGCATTACAGTCACGTGGTACGTGGAGTGTTGTGCATCCTCCACCAGGTGCGTCCATTGTCGGAAGCAAATGGATTTTTACTGTTAAGCATCGGGCAGATGGTACGGTTGATAGATACAAAGCCAGGTTGGTTGCTCGTGGGTTCACCCAAACATATAGGGTGGACTATCAGGAGACATTTTCTCCAGTAGCCCGTCATTCTACCTTACGGATTCTCATTGCAGTTGCTGTTGTCCGCGACTGGCCCCTATTTCAGCTTGATGTCACGAACGCCTTCTTGTATGGTGACTTACAGGAAGAGGTCTATATGCAGCAGCCGCCGGGGTTTGCTGCTGAGGGGGAGTCCAGTATGGTGTGCCGTCTTAATAAGGCCAGATCATACTCTCTTTGTAAAGAGAGACCAGCGAGGTACTGTGATCATCTTAGTGTATGTTGATGATATTGTTATTACAGGCAGCAATGAGCAGGGCATTCAAGCAGCCAAGGAGTTTCTTGGCGAGCAGTTCATTATGAAGGATTTGGGTACACTTCGCTACTTTTTGGGGCTGGAGTTTGCACGAAACAGGCAAGGTATGATAATGACACAAAAGAAGTATGTTACGGATCTCTTATCTGAGACAGGTATGGCAGGATGTAGACCAGCGGCTACTCCTATGGATTCTAATATCAAACTGTATGAGGATGACTCTGAGGAGGTGGATAAGAGACGATATAGAGAGCTAGTGGGAAAGCTCTTGTATGTCACTATTACCCGACCGGATATAGCCTTTGCGGTTAATAGGGTAAGCCAATTCATGGAGCAACCCAGGCAGGCTCACATGAATGCTGTTTTTATGATCTTGAGATATCTGAAATCGTCTCCAGGCACTGGTCTTCTATTTAGAAGAGATACCTCGATATCCGTCACAGGTTATGCTGATGCAGACTATGCTGGGTGTCCTAATGATAGAAAGTCAACTTCAGGTTTTATTGTATTTGTTGGCAGCTCACCAGTAGCTTGGAAGAGTAAGAAGCAAACTGTAGTGGCTCGATCTAGTGCAGAGTCAGAATATAGGGCAATGGCCCAAGGTAGTGCTGAGATGATGTGGGTTAAATCAGTTTTTAACTGATTTAACTATTGATGTTCCTCTTCCCATGCATCTGAAATGTGATAACCAAGCAGCTTTGTTCATAGCCAATAATCCAGCCTTCCATGAGAGGACGAAGCACATTGAAGTAGATTGCCATTATACACGGGACTTAATTCAAAAGGGGCTTATTTCAACTTCTCATGTATCATCAGGAGAGCAGGTTGCAGACATGTTCACCAAGGCCCTTGCTAGGGGTCCATTTCATCTTTGTTGTTCCAAGCTGAGCATGTTGGATATATATGCTCCAGCTTGAGGGGGAGTGTTAGAGTAATTTTATCATGTTAGAGTAATTTTATCATTTAGTATTTGTTTGTCCTCTTTATGTAAATTACCCATAGAGCTTTTCTCCTATATAAGAGAGCTCTAAGGGTTAATGGAAATTATCTCGTTTATTCCCCACAACATGAGTTGTTTAATAATAATGCCTATTAAAAAGAAAATTGCCCTTATGCATCCTTATTTGATCGTTTGTGTTCTATTTGTGTTCTATTTGCGCAGCTAACATAAATCATGCTTACCTTTTTTTTCTCTCTTCAGCTCATTCAGGCAGTTGGTTCTATCGAAGCGATAGCAAAGACTCCGAAGAGCTTCTTTCTAGAGAATACAGATTTGTCAGCAGATAAGGCAGAGAGGATCACTGCATTCTTCAGAAATCCGCAGTTCTATCTTCGTCCGAAGCTCATCTGATCAGTAACGCGGTCAGTTTCACGGGTGCTTAGAAGTTTTATATCTTCTTTAATTCACCGGAGATATCAGTCATAGTTTGTTTTCTTTTCCTATATGGAAACTAGTGGAACATTTTACAATATAAAAATTATGTCTGCGTCAATCCTTCAGAGACTGGAACTTTGTCATACTGAAACTATGAAACGGAGATGAAAATCACTGCCGTGGCGACATGTTCGCTTGGCTGTTCGACCCGACAGACCTGGCGTTGATCATGAATAAGATCATGCATTTCTGAGGATGTGGCGTAGCGGCGATGGTGGTTGGAGGTCGTCACCATACATGATATATCTCAATCCATCCAGGTATGGGACATGCTAGTCCAATACAGTGATGGAGCAATGTGCGGATGAATGAGGTAAATCATGAGATCTTTCTTTGGATTTAGATTGGAGGGTGGGAAATCAAACGACACAGCAGATCGGGGACGGGGGACCAAGTGTATGAGAAACTGTCTCCCGAACGGACGGTCGAGCTTGGATTGTTTTGTGCAGCAGTGTGAACCTTTCTCCAACTCAACTGTGGATTTTCCCGATCATCTTCGAGATCCCTATCAGTCTGTAAGTCCTGTTGATAATCCTAAAAGGGCTAGTTCAGTAATTCTCACTTCAATTTTTCCCCAACAAACTTTTTCTTTTTAAGAAACGAAGATCAAATTCATTCATCGTATTTTCCCAACAAACTGGTCAGTCGGATTCGAGAGTATTACACGTTTAGAACTGCCTTTGACAATTCCCATTCCAACTAGGTTGGAAGCGGATGACCGGAAACCGCACACCTACCCCCAAGATGATGACCTTCCCTCACTCACCCACCGCAGGGGCCAGCACCCAGTGAGGAGCGGCTGGCAGATCTCTGTACATGTGCATGTGCACATGCTGCACACACAACTGCTGCAAGAGAACTGCCTAAATTCCAAACATCCTTGCAAGGATGATAATGTAATATGCCGCATGTTTAACATGTCACGCGACGCACACATTGTATGCGGATCAAGGATGATAATGTAATATGCCACATGTTTAAATTCTATGTCACGCAATGCACACATTGTATGCAGAAGATTCGTTCAAACTCCTACTTGATACCTAATATCACAACACCCAACTTTACTATCTCCTATATAATTGGCGAGGCACTTGAAACTCAATGTGTGGTCTGGTGTTAGTGCAGTGTACCTACATCTTAAAGGACTCTGGTTTGAATCTCAAGGGGACGCTCTGAACCCTTGAAATTACCGGACCTACTATTAAAAAAAGTATTTTCTCACCATTCTCCCGATAAGTGTTGCGCACCCTGCCGAGTGTTGATGAGACGAAATATGATCCTTCAAATCTTGACCTCTCGAGCAACCATGTATGAAGAAACATTAGGTGCAGGCTAGAAGAGGCGGGGCACGACCTAAGTTGGAAGAGCCATTCAAATCACCTCCAAGACATTGATCGAGCAGTATCAAGTAGGAAGCATCACCGATATGCTTCACGATCATGGACAAACCAGCACAGGTCACAACCAAATCATCGATAAATTAATGCTTCAAGTAAAGAAAGACTCTGTAGCAGGATGTCTTTACAAGAGCGAGATCCCTCGTCGTCGGTTGGCGTGATTTGATCCGATCGTTCATCCGCTAAAAGTTCAACCATGATGGAAGGCATTGAACAAGGTTGGCTACATAGATCAACTACTCAATTATACCCTAAAATAGATCAAATTCAGTGGCTCTTTTTCCACGCTTCTTTGCCATTGCTCAGCCCTGCCTTGTAGAGAGCATCAGGAACCTCAGACAGGAGTCACGAAAAGGGGGGGGGGAAATTCCTGAAATCCAGACCGGAAAAACAGAAAAACCCCGAAAAAGAAGATGCAAACAACAAAAACCAGAACCCTCTAATGGTCTGGTGGTAGAAGCAGTGGCTCCCACTTTAAAGAACCAGGGTTTCGAATCCTATAGATAAAAAAATTAAAAAAAAACAACAAAAACTCAAGTGAATAAAAAACAAACAATCCATGCAAACCACAAAAATGGAATAATCCAGCAATAAGAAAGATTGGCCAGAGGGTGTTTTCTAATGACAACCCTCAGTGAAAAAGGAGCCACAGAATTTGGAAGCAGACCTAACAAATCTTTGCAAAAGATATGGGATAAAATAGTACAACATCTCTGCTTACAGAGATAAAAAAAACACATTATTCAACCACAGCATAATGTCAAAAACAATGAATTTTACGCTACCTGCCTCTGTCATTCCTTCGCCTTCCGCGTACTATCACGCTCGTGATCGCAACTGTGAGGCACCTAAATGCCCCGCCGCAATAGGGGGGACTATAGCAGTTCTACTAACCTTGATGCAAAATGGAGAGCTGGTAGCACTTGTACTAAGCTTTCGGGGCCGGGGCCTCTGCGGAGTCGCTGGAGTCGGCAGGGGACTTCAGCTCCGCGGGTGACCCGTTCGACGACTTGAAAGAAGATCCATTCGATGAACCCAGCAGCTCCTGCTTCGCAGGAGAAACATCACCACCCTGCCCATCGGACACAGGGCTCGGCTTTCCAATGATCTCCTTCTGAAGCTCTTCCTTGGCAAGTGCTGAGAATTGCGAATCCAAGGACTTCGCGGCACCCAGCCAAGCAAGAACGATCACTAGGAGAATTCCACCGAGGTAAGGAGTGGAATTTGCGAGAGACCCGAATGTTAATATCATGAACTGCTGAATTAGAGCTCCTCCCGACTTCCCGAGAGGGTTGCACACAACATCAATGGCTGCCTTTCCTTTAACCTATTAGCGCATCAAAACACACGGGAATTAGCTTCTGATCGCCGCACATGGACGCACGTTAAACAGAACTAGTACTAACCTTGGTGTCCTCATCCAAAGGAATATAAGCCATTTCCTTGCAGGGGTCGAACAGACTGTACTTCGCACTCTTGCTGAAGATGTTCTGCAGTGCACCGACATATACAGCCGCAAGCAGCGGTGTCATACCCAGACCTGCCATCATAGGCGTCAGCGGCTGCCCGAATAATATAAGGGAGAAGAACCCGATGCCGGTAATTAGCAACACCGTCGGAGTGATCATAGCCGCAACACCCCATCCATATTTGCTGAGAATCACTCTGCTCAGCAACATCATCGTGAATGTTGCAATGCCCGTCGCGGTAGAGAAGTCGCCCATGAAGGACGAGTACTCTGTTCGGGCTCGGGAACTGCCAATCGAAGTTGTACAAGTTATGACTATAATCCAGCGAGAAGAAAGGGAGAGTGAAATCGGAAGCTTATTTACCTGAGCCTTGAGCTTCGATTTCCACGTGACCTCAACGAGGTTGATGCTTATACCATAGGCAACCACCAAGGTGGCAAGATCGCGGATGTATCTCGATGAGATCAAGAATTTCAAACTCTCTTTCATGCCCAGCTTCGGTTTCTTCTCCTGCAAAAGATCGACTTATAGATTAGCATCCACCTTAATCCAGCAAGAGGTGCTCTCAAAGCCGAAACGGGTACCTTCTTCACGCGAGTGGATTTCGGGATAGAGGGATCATTCACAACGAATTTGTTCACTCCCCAGTATATGGCGCAAATGACGAGACCCAGAAGCACAACAATGCTCATCATTCCCTTGAGAGAGATGGCCCAGCCGTCGACACCAGGGCCCAGGCTCTTCCGGAGATTGGAGAAGTACTTGACGGTTCTGCCAGAGAACACGAGTGCTACGTTTGCTCCGAGCCCAAAGAGGGGGTAGAACTGCTTCGCTTCATCGACCGTAGTAATCTGCAGTGCGGAAAATGAACATATATATTAGAAATGCTCGCCATGGACAGTATCTAACAGCATATCAAAGCGTAAGATGCAAGTGCTGAAGAAACACTTGACAAGAACAGCATGCTAATGAGGAGGATCCGAACAATCTTTCGCATCAAATTGCATTCATCTACTTTTGAGCATGCAAGAACAGGAGCGTAATCGATGTGTGATGCGATAAAAAATGCAACAACTTGCGCTAATTTACCCATAATCAGGCATCTAATTGGAGTGGTTCTTAAGCTTCGACTGATGCACAGATTAAAACCAACATCGATGAGTGATTCGACAATGAATAAAACTATACGATCATTGCCTAAATGCAGAACGAAATCATCAAAGAAAAACTGCATGCGAAGGATCGGAAGAACAACGTCCGATCCGAACCATGAGGCAAATCAAGAAACTGCACGAAATGCACTCGAATGGACTTAGTTGGACAGGTGAAAATTCGATGACAGACATAAACCATGAATGTTCTAAACAAGATCGTCCTACAATGTTCAAATAGATAAAACAAATCCAAATTAGATCGCGCAATCCATACACAGATCCAACCAGTTCAAAGAACAAGCCAATCTCATCATCACAAGCAAAGAATTCATAAAATTCTCAATTGCATGTAATCAAAAACATCTCAATTGCTAAAGAAAGAACAGATTTTGAACGAGAAAATACCAAGAATCTGATAGAGTGTATACCTGATTGGCAAATCCCCAGAAGAGCACGGAGATGACGACGCTCCCCCAGAGCTCGGCCATGACGTAGAACAGGCAGAAGCTCCATATCCGGAGAATCGCGACGGGCCCGAGGAAGCTCGGGCCAAGCGCGGCGAGGAGCCGATCGGCGAGAGCAGTCGGGTGGATGACGTTGCTGAGCGGGTACATGAGGAAGGCAAAACGCGCCGAAGAAGGCGATGAAGGGGAAGATGACGGTGTAGAAGAGGGCCTCCTTGGAGAGGACGTTGGAGAGCTTGGTGTAGAGCAGCATGAAGCCGACGGCCATGGGGAGATTGACCCACGTCTTGAGGAAGGGGATGATCTCGGCGCTGCTGCCTTGGCGGTGACGACGAGCACGTCCTTGGTGTCCCGGAGGATGGTGTAGTTGAAGAGGATGCAGAAGAACATGAGGCCGAGGGGGACGATCTTCTTGAGCGTGGTGGCCTCGACGCCGAGGATCTTGCCGGAATTGGGCTCGACGGAGGCGGCGTCGGAGGCGGCGGGCCTTGCAGAGGAGGGGGTGGTGTTGAGGGGTTTGGGGGGAGACCCATCAGGGGAGAGGGGGTGGGGGGAGAGAGGAGGGAGCTGTGGGGGGGAAGGTGGAATTTTGATGCCTTGGGGAGGGAGAGGAGGGCTTCGAGGGGAACCCAACTCGGCGGAGGGGTAGGGGGAGGTGGGGGTTGTGGTGGTGGCGGCGGCGGAGAGAGAGCGAGGGGAGGGCCTTGGTGAGCACGGAAGTCTCCATGGTGGCTGTGGTGACGGAGGAGGAGGGAGGAGGGAGCCGCAAGGAAGGAGGAGGATTAGGAGATGAGGAGTGGTTTTATAGGGGGAGAGGAGAGACGGAAATGGACGGTAAGAAAATAGGAGAGAGAGAGTGGTGAGAGAAAGAAGAGAGAGAAGGGGGAGGGTAAGAAAATAGGGAATATTTTCGAATCCATACATTTTGCAAAAATTATATCGTATGGGGAAATAAATTGTTTGACGTTTGATTGATGTGGTTCGAGAATCAACGGCTGGATCGGATGTGGTTCGAGTATGGTGATCTCAGTTGGGATACACCGGTGTATCCCTTATTCCAACCCTCCCAATCCTCCTCACCGTTTACTATTCACATGGTTACTCCAACTCAAGTCAACCCAGCAACCAAACGAACCCTAGAGGCCTGTTTGGTTGTTGTTCGTTTGGTTGCGGGGTGGACTGGGATGGGTTGGGGTACCGCTGTGAATAGTAAACCAAGCTTGCAAAAGTCGGCCGACTAGACCGACTAGTCGAATCGCGGGGGGGGGGGGGGGGGGGGGGGTAGCCGACTCGACTAGGCCTAGTCAGGCCTTTAGTCGGTCCACCCGACTAGTCGACCGACTAGTCGGTCGACTATCGGCCGACTTTTACAACAACCTTTTTTATTTTTTTAGTTTTTCACTTTTTTTAAAGCAAACATATTCTATCATGCTTAATTTTATATTTAAAGTCAATTACTTCTTTTGTTTCATTAAAATGGTATATAAAATGTACAAATATATGTATATATAAGAATATATGTTTAAAAAAATGATTTATATATTTAAAATAATTAAAAAAATCAAAATCGATAATGACCGACTAAATCCGACTAGTCGCCCGACTGCCGACTAATCCTTAGTAGGTGACCCTGCCGACCGAATACCGACTACCGCTTTCTGCAACCTTTTAGTAAACTGGACCCCTATGAATAGTAAATTGTGATGATGATTGAGAGGGTTGGAAGAAGGGGTACACCGGTGTACCCCAACCCAACCCAGTCCAAACCAGCAACCAAATAGGCCCTTAGATGTATTGGATGTATCCGGTCGGATGACCGTGTGTAACGTGAGGCTCAAATATTGAGACTCGTGTGGAAAAAATGTATGGTTATTGAACGTTCGGTCAAATTTAAGTGATGAAAGAAGAGGCATGTGGTCTATAGAAAGGGTGGAGAAAGAGAGAGGAGGAGAGAGTGCGGAGGAAAACTCGGAAATAGCTATTTTGAGGAGGAAGAGAAAGAGATTTAAAAGTTACCATTGGAATTGCTTACCCAAAATGTGTAAATTTGTATACGAGCTAGAGTAAAAAAAGATACATACATACTCACATGCATAGACACAAACTCACACGTATACGAAGACAAAAACAAACAACACATACACGTATATACAGACATACAGGCTCACATACACAAGCTAATGCACATACAACTACGCAGTCATTTAGAAATTTGGGAATCCAAGGAAGATCCATATCCATGTTAGCCAATATGTATATAGGATAAAATGGGGTTGTCCTTAGTGGAGCTAACTTAGTTCCCCGGTCTCATTTTTATTATTTCTTTTGAACAATATTTTAATGGATTTTCATCACTATATCCACATATTATGTCATTCAAGTTTCGTGCAGAAACAGACTCCATCTAGACAATTATTTTTTAACGATCGCAGAATTGTTGAAACCGACCCTGTCTGGATGGAGGTCGTAGGAAACTCTATTTCGCACGAAACTCGAATGACATTAATATCGAGATATAGTGATGAAAATCCACAGAAATATTTTCAAAAAAAATTAAAAAATAGGAAAAATAAGACGAGATGAGTCAAATTAGCTCCCCAGGAAGCACCCTCATTTACCCATATATATATACATATATATATGGATTTAATGGGGGGGCAGCCAACATGACTGACCGGTCCTCTATTTTGGCGTGTTTTTTTATTTTTTTTTTTGAAAAATAAAACCATGTATTTCATCCATATATCCTCCTATATACCATTCGGATTTCGTCAAAACAGAGACTCCTATGGCCTCCATCGAGGTGGTATCGATTTAAAAAATCCCGTTACCGTTAAAAAATGACCGTCTAGATGGAGGCCGTAGGAGTCTCTGTTTCTGACGAAATTCGAATGGCAATAGGAGGGATATAGAGATGAATATACATGACGATATTTTTTGAAAATAAAAAAAATAAAAAACACCGCAAATGACGTGGGGGCAGCCATGTTGGCTGCCCCAAAGGGGCATCCCCATTAACCTCTCTATATATACATTATTATGCCATGCAGAATAATCATATTTGTTGTAAATCATATATTAACAAAGAGATGATTTCTTTAGTCATTCTCAAATCCACATGACGCTTTCAATAATAAAAAAGTGGGGGCGAGAGCTACAAAAATCCCAAAATTTATACGGTAGAAAAAGCGCAAAACATCCAAAAAGATCTTCCCGGCGGATTCAGGAACCCACGTGAACTACACACTTGAATGAACCCCCCTGAAATATTCCCAAATCACCAAAAGGTCCAACCAGATATTTCCCGCAGCCTTTTCTTCTATTTGTCTAATGAGAGGAAAAAGCGAAAGGCGAGTTGGATTTGTTTTTTTCGTTTTTTTTTTTCTTTTTTCTTTAAAAAAAGGGAGTGCAAGTTGGTGTTCCTCTGCTGTCCATTGGAGGATTAGAAACAAAAATTAAATAGTTGTATTAACCTCCGGTTCCTTCCCGCTGATTTCGCCTTTCCAGTGTTCCAAAGCAGCCGATTGGTATGCACCGGTTCCATAATTTGCTCTAATTTGACTGGAGCCTATAGCCGTTGTTGGATTGATTGGACGCAGATCTTATGCACGTCCTATGATTTGGACAATGTTTTTTAAACCGAATCGGACACCGAATCGGAAATCTTATCGAAATGGTCGGATGGGGTTGAAACATTTCATCAAACCGGCTCAACCGGATGATGACATCATCATTATTTAAAACCGAATTAAACCGGACCAGTGAAAAAAAAGTGGTTGAAATGGCTAATCAAATCGAAATGATATAAAAAATATAGGGATTTTTACCCGACAGGCCCTATAAACTTTGCCAATTACCTCCACGACCTTTGAAACAACATAATTCCCCCCTCGACCCTGTAAACTTGCTAACTCTTACCCCATGAACCCTACGGTTAATCTGTTTGAAGCTCATGAGGGTTCCTGGGGAAATTTATAGGGTCGATTGGGTAATTACGTTGTGCAAAAGGTCGTAGAGGTAATTGGCAATGTTTATAGGGTATGTCGGGTAAAAATCCTAAAAATATATAATACACTTAAATATACTTAAAATATAAATAAAATACATAGAAAATGTATATATTTCATATTATACATAAAGTACTTTTCTTATGCACCATCAAATATCATACATATCATATATCTATGTATTATTTGCACTAGGTGCTCTATAACATGATAATAGTTTACTTATATTCAAAACCCGCTACATGCAGAAAGTTGTGTTAGTGTAGTTGATTTAAAGCTTGAAATATGTAGCCAAAGGTTATGTGTTCAATTTTCACTATCAGCAATATTTTTAAATAATTTAAAATGTTGATTAAACGGGATCAAAAAATAGGTTGAACTGGACATGTTAATTAAAATTTGATTAACATACCGAACCGGCATAAACCGGTTAATCGGACCGATTCAGGTTCGATTTACCGGTCGGACCGATCAAACCGACCGATCCGATCCGGTTTTCAAAACATTGGATTTGGACCCATCAATGTCAACGTGTTCAAGAATTATGGTCCAATCCAAACAACCAACATCCGGGTCCTTTCGAGGAGGGCTGCCTTTTTTGATGTTTGATGCTCATCAATGCGAATTGGACTAATTGCGATCAGGATTCGAGGGGGTCATATGATACCTCCTCGAGATGCCGTCTTGATCCAACGGTGGAGATTGATTTGTGCGATCAATTTTAAATGAAATATTTATTGAGATTGGGAGTCTCGGTCGAACATGAACCTGCTAATTTAAATAAAAATATGTAGCAATAAAGTGTGGGTAATTTGTATCATGTTTATCGTGCTGTTGGATTTCCGGAATTTCATGGGGATTTTGATCGAATTGAACTTGATTTGGATCATCTTCAAATGTTCTCTTTGATATATTAAGTTGAAACAAAATCGAGATCGAGCAATCCGACAGTCTTCGTACGAGGAGTCTAGTAAAAATGATCGATTGTTGGCCGATGCTGAAATTGTTCGTCAAGATCTCTTACATGTCAAAGATCTCTTATTTTTCTTCGCATATGTAATTTTGGGAGAATTGATTCTTATATAGAAATAGCTTGAAAGAGTTAAATTGTAAGAAAAGACTTTCTAGCTCTAAGAATGCCATCAAATTGGTAAAAAGAAAAGGGCTTGATTGAGTTTTTTACAACTCTTTGTTTATTTTAAAACTCTTTTTCATTTTTTTTCAACTATGGGTTAAGTATTTAAAACCCCATATTTAGTTTTCTACAATTTCATTTTTATTTTTTTACTATTTTATGTTTTTTTTGCAACTTCTTATTTACTTTTTACAACTCTTTCTTAGAGGGTGGAGCTTGGAGAATTTTTACATCTCCTTGCTTATTTTTTCACAATTATGTTTTTATTTTTACAGCTTCATGTTAACTTTTTTAAAAAAAGTTTTATATTAGAGGGTGAAGTGCATGTATGTTTCACAACTCTATTTTGTTTATCTTTTACAACTCCATGGTTTTTTATTTACAACTTTGTTGGTTCAAAATCTTTATGTCTAGATTAAAAATAAACGATATGGTCCATGTGCGCAAAATATAAATGCAAAAAGGAGTTAAATCATTTTCCATGTTAAATGGATAAATAAGGGATAAAAATACATCAATTAAGACAAAGATAAGACATATGTGAATTAAGCCACTTGAACCTCATTAGGACCAACTTCTTTTCTTGTCTTATTTTTGAAGCTTACTATGTTTAAAAGGTTAAACACCTCATCTTTTATCCTTGAGGTAGCGAAAAGTATACCGAGGCGCGAGAAATAGCTTTGGATCGAAAGAGGATGTTGCATGCAAGAACAACCATGTAGGTACAGTTCCTTCCCCTTTGTTTGTGGCTTCCTTGTAGAGTGTTGAAGCATTGAGGATATGGATATGGGACGAAAATCTTATTACAATGGAAGACCCTTGGGAGTTGATTTCCATGTAGGGGACTCTCTTTGAATCTAGAAAGTTGGAATTCCTTGAGTCAATATATCTCATGACACCTTCGTTTGGATGTTGGGTTGGGTTGAGGAAACACCCTGTGAATAGTAAACTGTGAGGAGGATTGGGAGGGTTGGAAGGAGGGGTACACCGATGTACCCCAACCCAACCCTGCAACCAAACGAAGCCCTAGGACTCGTTTAGTTACCAGGTTACTTCGAGGTGACATGATTTGCCCCTCTGCATTCCTGGGTTGGAATTTCATCACAAACTAATGTGACATCACATTCCTCATTCCAACCATCCTGATCATCTAAATAGCTACTATTCACAAGAGGTTACTTCAACCCACCCAAATCAGTGACCAAACATGCTCCTAATTCTTCTCCCTTTGGTCCAATAAGAGACTTCAATCTGATTATGAAACGATCTGACCAACTATCAGGTGACCCTTTAAATAGATGTTGTGTCATGTCCCGGATCTCGAAATATGGGAAAATATTGCGGAAGTATCCCGAAACAATGAATTTTTTTCGAGTCCAGGGCTTAGGTCCCCGGTCTGTTAATGAGGAATAGTTGCCCTAGCAACTTATTGGGTTCGAACCCAAATGGATCCTTTGACAACCAACCAAAATGATTAAGTTCGAGTAGTCAAGTAGTAGTCCCCACCACTTATAACCCACTCTCACATTTTGCGAATTTTAGATGTGGGACTATATTTGGGGGTATGGGTGTTACAACCTCCCCCACTTGTATTCCAACGTCCTCGTTGCGACAAGGTCCATCACTTATTCTCAGTGACAGTGACGGTTGCACGCTCCAGGTAGACATTTCTTCTTATCTCTTTATAAGGGCGGCTCCACCTCTCGGGTAGTCCTTTCCACTATCAGAGAAAAATTGGCTCTGATACCATTTGTAACGTCCCAAACTTAAGTCCCTCGTCCGTTAATAAGGAAAACTGGCCCTGATAACATATTACGTTCGGATCCAAATGCATCCGTTGACAACTACCCAAAATGATTAACCAAATTGTCAGGTAGTAATCCCCACCACTAATAATTCACTCTCACATTTTGCAGATTTTAAACGTGGGACTATGTTTGGGGGTATGGGTGTTACATGTTGTGCTCATTTTTAATCTTTTATTGAATCGACGCATTTATATGCGGCCCCAAATTGGGATGTATCCTTCAACAAGGTTAGAGGGAAACTCTCCTAGCATTTGGGTCGTTTTAGACATGGCCTCATTGTTTACAAGACACCAAACATTTCACTAAAAATAGTTCCCAACACTATCTCATGTTACCATCAACTCTTCTTATGCGTAGAGCTCTTCAAAACTTAACAGAAAAACAAAAGGCATTTTTACCGGACAGACCCTAGAAACTATGCCAATTGCCTCCACGACCTTTGAAACAACATAATTCCCCCTCGACCCCGTAAATCGTCCAACTCTTACCCCATGAACCCTCCGGGTAGACTGTTTGAAGCCTGTGGAGGTTCTTGGGGTAATTTATAGGGTCGATGGAGTAATTACGTTGTGCAAAAGGTCATATAGGTAATTTAAAAAGTTCCTAGGGTCTGCTGGGTAAACTGGAGGTTCTTGGGTTAATTTAGGGTCGATGGAGAGTTACTTGTTCAACGAGACTTTCGGAGAACTTGTTGGAAGCATTTGCGTTGAACCGGTTAAATCAAGTAACTTTTTTTCCATGCATGTGGAATTAGAATAAAAAAATGAGTAAATTACAAAAAAGTTCCTGAATTATACACTTGATTTTAATGTCATACCTGAACTTTAAAAAGTAATAAAGTGGTACCTCAACTTTCAAATTTGTCTCAATGTAATCCTTTACCATAGAAATTTAGTTTTTCGTCATTTTAACCTTAAATTTCAATAGTCAGGGACTACGTTGAGACAAATTTGAAAGTTCAGGTACGACATTGGTACTTTTTAAAGTTCAGGTATGATATTGAAATCATGTGTATAGTTCAGTGACTTTTTTAATTTACTCACGCAATGAGGAGGTACAAATTTGAAGAAGGCTATATGGGATGTTAAAGGGAATCTCAAAGGATGGATTTAAAAGGTAGAATCAAAAGACCAAGCTTCGATTTAAGGATGGAGACAAAAAAAACCAGACTTCTCCACGTCGCAGCCTTATTAGGGGTGTAAATGAACCGAACTTGAGCGAATCTACATGGGTCCAGTTCGGTTCCTTTAGTAAGTATATAGATTCGGGTTCGACTTGGTTCGATAAGATTAGAATCATGTTCAAGTTCAGTTCGGTTCAACCGAGATTCGTGAAGGTTCAGTCCGATTCATTAAAGGTTTGATTATAAATAAAAATTGAGCACAACAAATATTGACTAAAAATTGGTGTTTCAAGCACAAGTTAGCTCTTGTTTGACAAGATAGCAAAAACAAAATCTTCAAATTTGGAGTACAAGCGTAATGCCCTGGGTGACTTCGCATTATCCTTAACAAAGATCAAAAAATTATTTTGTTATATTAAATTTCCTCCATGTTCTTGCAAATAAATAAAGTATCATCAATGCACTATATACTAAGATAAAATAAATATTGGATAAAGAAAATAACATTGTCCAACTATATAGGACCAGCAAAATACGAATCCAATATCAAATATACTTTATTTACTCAAGGATATTAGTATATCAAACGAAAAGCTTAATCCTGCTCATCAGATCCAATCACAATCAACTCCAATCCGCTGTTGGGGAGGAGGAAACTGTCCCTTAGTTTTTTTTTTTGAGAATTTAACGTAAAATATGATATAAGGATTGTGGAATTTGTTACCATGGTATAAATTAACAATTCCCAAATCATATATAATCGAACTATAAACGAACCAAACATGAGCGAACCTGACCATTTCAAGATTCGGTGTGTTTATATAAACGAGTCCGAAGCTATGTTAAGGTTCAGTTCGTTTATGCTGGAATTGAATTCAAATCGGATTCTTATTAAATCAAAGCAGAGCGGATATCGAACCTGAGATTTTTTTTGACATCGATACAACCTATATCTTTGAAATTAAAATATCATTCTCGCTTTGCAAAATGATATAGGAAAATTAAAATATCATTCTTGCTTTGCAAAATGATATAGGAATATCATTGTGCAATATAGGGACTGAAATGATATGCCAAATAAATGACCCGCAAACTTGTTTAGAAAATTTAAGGTTCACAAGGCGCGAATGGATCGTCTGTTGTAGCAGCCCTTGCTGTGATGCAGGGGGTGCGTCCAAGGACGGAGCCAAGATGGTATTTAGGAGGGGCACAAATAGCAATATAAAAATGTATTCATCTAATGAAATTAACTTACATATTGAATATCTACAACGTATATAGAAAATATAATTATATGCTTTCTGAAATTATAAAAATGATTGTGCTCTTTGAAAAAATATCTTGTTAGAGTTATCCTCGACGGGATTTCATATTTTGAAATTATTGAATAATTTCTTCATTGCTAAAATCATATATACATTGACAGCTAAGCTCATATATTTTAATACAAACTTAACAAAATGTAATTTTCTATACAATTATGATAGACGTTTCATAAATTCTTAAAAATGTATGGGTCAATTAGGCAACTTAATTGGGAATAAAAATGGGTAAATTTTGCATATCCTATCAATATAGACTTCAAATATTTTATTATTAAAAAAACTTGAATGTGTCCAAAGTACCAAACAATGATTCATTGTTTGTTAATTCAATATTTTTTCATTTGTACTAATATGTCTGCAGTAAAATTGGAAAATATAGAATTGTTTGATATCTTATAAAAAAATCTAGATGTATTTTAATTTTGATAATTCTCGTACGTAATCAATCTAAAATTCTAACTTTATTTAGGATAGTTCTAAACAATAAGTTTATACAATATATCTAATTCAATCAAGTTTGTTCTACCAAAAAAATTTCAATATTAGATATTTTTTAATATATCAAAAAAAATTAAAATCAGAAATTCATTGGTAGTAGAAAATTATGTAATAGAAAAACCTGTCCTTCGAATTTGAATCTTAATAGCAGCAAAAATGTGTCCAATTTGAATCATAATAGCAGCAAAAATGTGTCCAATTTGAATCTTAATAGCAGCAAAAATTTGTCCAATTTAATCTATGACTATCAATGAAGTTAAGGGAGGGACGTTGGAGAGAGAGAACATGAGAGAGAAAGCAGTTGAGAGAGAGTGAGAATCAGCAAGAGAGAGAGAGTGTGTGTGTGTGTTTTAGAGAGAGAAAATGAATTTTAATTTTACGGGAGAGAGAGTGAGGGGAGATAATTGGAAATGCTATATTTGGAGAGAAGGGGGGGGGGAGACGAGTTGTCCATTCTTCATCCGACACATCCCCTATGTCACAGCAAGAGAATGCTACAGCAGACGACTTGGTCCCTCACAACACCCCGAGACTCGATGGATGTATAGTGGAATTCTTTAGAAACTTCCGGTTAATCATAAGCCATACTTAACATCATGCAAAATGGCGACTCTAACCTTGAAAACATCACGCATAAGTAACTATGTTATCTCTTTGACGCATAAATTGGGTGATCACGAAAAAGACTATATTCATCACTATAAACCTTGCAACAAAACATACAAACGTTGACTTTTTCTTTTAATCGTTGTTAAACTCCTATGAATAAACTAACGAATAAATCATCGTTAATTATGTAAACCTTTAGCAGCATACAAGAATAAAAGCTAATTTTGTGATGTATTCTATCCGTTGTTATATATTTAACATCGGAAACATGGCAACGGATATTAAAATTATTCGCTATCTTAAATCAGTTTTCTTTCGGTGTTATCTATTTGGGTGGATCGTCTGCAGTGATTTCCCCTGCTGTAATGCAGGGCAACCGTCGATGGGAGATGGACGGTCCTGATAGAGGGCCGGGAATAGTCGATCCCCTATCAGGATCGTCCATCTCGCATCCGACGGTTCCACTACGTCACAACAGGGGAAACCACAGTAGAGGATCTCTCTCTGTATCTATTGATCGTCCATGCAAAATTCGAGTGGCTTGTGTTCAAAGTCTTGATGGAGGACCAATCGAGGAATTGATTGCATCGAACTTTGCTGCCGATTATAAAACAAAGCGAATATAGCAAACATAACATCGTTCGTCTAATCTTCAACGCAGTTTCTGAGGCACGAGATGTGATGATGAGTCCATATCAATCCAAGTGGTGGCCAATTGGCATAAGGTAAGGTCTAAGTGTAACGATGATCGACGTTAATCTAAATCCACATGAGGTCGAGTTGACATTTGACGCATATATATGTCCACCACACGCGTGCTTGCATGCATGCATGCACCCGCGATAAGAAGCCAATTTGGTCAGGGTAGTGTCCTTGTAATATAAATGTCATCAAGTTATTCCTTGATTGGTGATTCCAACCAACTTCATTAAGACATTGAATAGGGGCCACTCGAATTTTGCATGGACGATCAATAACTAAGCAATGTATAGCTACACTACTTTGATATCCGGAGAGAAATGCGCAACATCTCTTACAACAAAATTGTTCTATATAGGTATGCTTTTTTTCAAATCCTTCAGTATATAATATGTTATGATTTATATATAGAGACAGGGTTGATTCTGTGAGAGCCAAAATCTATGAGAGCATGAGAAGATTGATTCTGGCATTGGATTCTGTCATCTCTCTCCTCATTGATTGTAGGAGGAGAAAGAAGAGCATAATGTAGTAGTCATGATTCACTGCCCTCATGCTCTCACAGATTTTGACGCTCACAAGATCACCCCCATATATATATATGAGAAAAATGAGGTTGTTCGGTGTAACAACTAAGTGCTTGGCTGTTACACGGAGTAATTTCGCCTTTTTTTATTTTTTTTCAAAAATTCCACCATGTATATTCATATATATATATATATATATCACTCCTACATGTCGTTCGAATTTCATGAAAAACAGAGACTCATATGCCCTCCATCTAGAACATGTAATTTTAACGGTCTGAAATTTGTTGTAATCGACATGTTCTAGATGGAGGGCATAAGGGTCTCTATTTCTGATAAAATTTGAATAACATATAGGACGGATATATATATATATATATATATGAATATACATGATTTTATTTCTGAAAAAAATAAAAGGGGCCGATCCTGTGAGATGGTGAGATGAGAAATTCCGGACCACTAGATTCTATTTTCTCTCTCCTAATTTTCTCTCTCCTGGTTGAAACTAGTGGTCCAGAATTTCCCATCTCACTATATCATAAAATCCCATCTCACATGATCAGTCATGTGCCCATTAGAGATGAGATGAGCCCCCTTCATCTCCAGCAGCTTCATTAAAAAAATACAAGCTTCAATAAGTAATATATATCGAAGCATCAATAATATATATCGAAGCTTGATTCAGTAAGTAATATCATAGCTCCAGTAACTTATATAAAGTTAGAAGTAAGTGCAAACCAAAGTTACTGATTAAATAACTTCTTTATTTACAATTGATTCAAAGTTACTGATGACAATATGAAAGATATCGATACGTTAACTATTACTGATATAAAGTGTTACTGATGGTAATACGAAAGTTACGGATGCATTCAATATTACTGATATAAAGTGTTACTGATGACAATACGAAAGTTAATGATGCGTTCAATTACTGTGGCAACACTAAAGTTACTGATCGTCGAAATAAGATCTAACAACTGAGATTAAGGGTACATGTCATCTCTAATGGGCACACGACCCATTGGATGAGCCCTACATATAGGGAGGCCCTTCCTATAGGGCATGATCCTTCCATGTGTAAAAAAGGCCAATGATCATAGCCATTAGATTCAAATCTAAGGGCATCACCAATTTGTTTGCCCACAAGGGTATTTTGGTCATTACTTTTTGCATTAAGTATACATATCATTTAATATTTTAAAATACTAAATTAGCTAGATCCAGTATTGGTAATTTTTTGACAAAATCTTATTTAAATAATGTCTAATTTTGTGCTGGACGATATTACGTGGGGCAAATGTTTGTATCCTCGTATTTTTTTAGAATACAAGGTTTCTTTTGTAACAATTGACTGATTTTTTTGTAGAATATGAGGTTCGTTCAAAATTCATCAGCAATTTGTAAAGTTTGTATGATTCTTTATAGAATATAATTAGCAATAGCAATATATTAGTTATTTTTTGTATTTTCTGCAGGTATCTTTATATTTTGATGATTTATGTGAAATCTGCGAACCTTTTGTAAATAATGTATGTCATTCTACGAAGAAACGATAATTTCATAAGATACACATTTAAAATGTACAATACAGATCCTAAATGTATAATACATATCAATATACAAGATGTATTAAAAATTAAAATTATCATTCACGCTCAATCGATATGTAAAAAAACACAACAAATATGTATAATACACATCAAAATGTATCATATACATGAAAATATAAGATATATTAGTTGCATACCCTCCTTCCACTATGACCACCATGTTACACAAGTCGTTAACCCGATCTATGTGTTGTCGTCATCGCTTGCGTGAAGAACTTCTCCGATAGCCGCCACCACTCCCACGTTGGCCTTGGACAAATACCATGTCGTCCTGGTCGTGTCGAACTTGAGGTAGATCAGCATCCCCACGGTTAGCTGCATATGTACAGTAACAAGTTTGATCATCTGTCTTACTATCGTTGAGCTAGATACATGTGTTTTTTTTTTTGAAGAAGAAGAAGAAGAAGAAAAGAAGATGGGCATATTTGTGTGTATACATATGAAAGGAACATATGGTTTTTGAATCTCTGCCTGTTCGGCCCGGCCCACATTTTGGCCAAGTCTACTGTTGAGTATCCCTTCCCTCGTATCTTTTTGGTAGGGGGTACCTCTTGAGTATTTTTTTCACTATTAAGAAACCCCATTCTAATATACTATGTAACGTCTCATACCTTGCCCAAGCTGTTACCGAGGATAACTGACAGTCACAATTTGTTAGATTGAAGCTTAATTAGATTCATTGACCACCACTCAAAATGCTTAAGACTAAATTGTTGGGTAGTAGTCTCCACTACTCACCCACTCTAAAACTTTGTGATTGTTAGATGTAGGACTATTTTTGAGATGTTTCAGCATAACCTTATAATATAAATGAATTGGACAGATTCCCCATATGTTTTATCCTTAAGCAAGGAACTTCTTATAATAATCATTCGCACCTTAGACATATCTTGGTGTTTGAAAGTTGGATAGGTTGGTCTTTATGTAAAGACTGTATTACTCCCAAATTTCTATGAAATACAAGATGCTTATTAAATGATAAGAAACTTATCTTTACTTATATGATGCAAGATCAAATTTTAAGTTAAGGTATATTTTTATCTTATGTTCTATGTTCTAGTTGAAACATGGTAATTGAACTTGAATTCCCATTATAGGTGGGACAATAAAGGACTTCATTGCTATTTTTCAATTTATAAAAAATATTACAACAACATTGATGCCCTTTGTTACCCTTAAATAAGCGGTTGCTGCTACTAGGGGAGAATAACAACCTCGTATTTGTGCTTAATTACATGATTGTCTCTTTATGGGGGTTTATATGTACATACGATATAGAGCTATTCTAGATTGTAAATATATACAACGTTGACTATTTTTTGAACTCAACGTTCTTCGCTTAAACTGGTATAAATTACTACCTTTTAAAGTAATATTTTTTATAAAGATTTTTACCTCACGAACCGTATACACTTTTTAAATTACCTTATCGACCTTTGAAATATCATTATTCCTCTCTCGACTTTTTAAATTACCTTACCTCACGAACCATGTGATTAAACCTCATCCATTTACCCAATAAATTTAACCGAATTCTGTTAAAAAGAGGAGCATATTATCCGCTTCGTTTAGCAACTTTACTAATAATGCCACCCTCTTTTTCCCCAACCCTCCTCCTTACATTCCCTTCCCCTCCACCTCCTTCGTGTCGTCCCTGACCTCCCTCGCGATGCCCTCGACCTCGCAGCCCTCAACCGCCGACCTCCCCCACGCTGTCCTTGACCTTCTAGCCCTCCCTTGTGCCACCTCCTCCTCTCCTTTCTCCTCCGCATCTGCCCCCTTCACCTCCTCCTCCCCTCACCTTGCTCCGCCACCAGCCACCTCCTCTCCTTGCTTCGCCCCCAGTAGCTGCCTCCTCCTCCCCTTCCTCCTCTGCCTCCGCCTCCGCCTCCTCCACCACCTCCTCACCTTGCTCCGCCCCAGCCGCCTCCTCTCCTTGCTTCACCCCCAGCAGCCTCCTCTTCCCTTACCTTGCTCTGCCCTCAAACGCCTCCTCCCCTTGCTCCGTCCCTAGCGGCCTCCTCCTCCTCCCCTTGCCCCTCCACCTCCACCCCCTCCACTACCTCCTCCCCTCACCTTGCTCCGCCCCAGTCGGCCATGCACGTCGCTGGGTTTAGTGCAGAAGGGGAAGGGAAGGGAGGAGAGAGGGAAGGAGAGAGATTACCTTAAAATCCACTATTGATTTTGGTATGTTTTGATTAACTCGACTTAAACTCAAGCAAGTTGACTCAATATGAGTCAAAATAACGTCAGGGGTCGTGGGCGAAGACGAAGGAAGTTTACTGTATCGAAAGAGGAATATCGATATTTCAAAGTTCGAGAAGATAATTTGCAAAGTTTATAGGATTCGTGGTGTAAAAATCTCTTTTTTTATGAAATAAGACGAAATCTTATTTCACGCCTTTAACTTCTCTCATTTTTCTTAAAATAAATTGATAGTAATTATAATGTGCCCTGGTAATTAATAAGTTAGTAGATGGTTTTGTTTGTGCCTTGGAAGTAATTAATAGTAAAATAAAGTGCGTAATTGGAATCTTATAGATTGAAAATGACTGTATTATAATGAAGCGAAGAAATTGATGGAGATTGGAGTAAAGTGATGGTTAATAACACTTAATGCATCTTAATCTAGCGAGTCATTCCTTTAGTTAACTGGGAGCGGATCCTCTGTTGTTGTCTATTCTACAACATAGGTGTTGTGGTCCTCTTTTTTTAACGAAATCGATTCAAAAAATCCAACTGTATAGATTGGATTTATGATTGATTATTATCTTAATTGGCAAATTTGCAATCCTATTTAAATCGGGCTTCAAGCTCCTTAACTATTGGCATTTCTGTATAGCTATAAGTATCAGATTTAAGCAAAATTTGGTAGATATGTAGACCATTAATTATAGATTCAATCTATATATGATTTGATTTTAGGAATCGATTTCAGAAATATCTACTATCTCTGCTGTAGAATAGACTACAGCATATGATGTGTGCTCCCCAATTAAGTAACTGGACTTCAAATACAACGGAACTTCGGAACTGGGAAACGAGGTTCGAATTGAGACAAACACAAATGTACGGACAAAACCAGATATGATAACATAGCAAGGACATCGTTGTAATTTCCCCCTCACCTGACCCTTTTTTTAAGTGCAGATGCTGCTGACGTTTTGCTATTCGTCGATAATAATACGATAAGACCAAAGTTGATATGCTACGTTTTGAGAGCATGCACAGGTAGCACAGTCGAGACTCTTGTCTTCTTATTTGCCCTCTCTATCTCTCTCTTAGTGAGCATTCCTTCTCCACCGTCCATATCTCCCTCTCTCTCTCTCCCTCTTCCTCTTCCTCTCTCTCCCTCTTCCTCTTCCTCTTCCTCTTCCTCTGTGTGTGCGAGTGACGATTGCTTATCCACCGTCCATATGGCATCCAATAGTACTGTATGCTGAGAAAGGGCCCCAATGCAAAAATTAAAGTCCTTGTGGGTCTATCCCTGTTCTCCTCTCATGTCTACTCTTTTTAGTTTCTTCGTATTTATTGAAATGGCTCGAAAAGCGCTATAGGGAAAAAACGGAATCACATCTGCTCAGCTCTATCGGCTAAAATGATTAGAGCGAAGTTAGGGGGGATCAGGCTGGAATAGAGCGGGAGGAGGCGGAGTAAAATGATTCGAACCTTTGCATGTCGGTACCAAAAACCGATGCCTTACCACTTGACTATACTCCAATAGCTCAGTCCCTGGAGAGAGGGCCTTTGACTAGTTATAGGGGTGTTGAAGGAGCCGTGCAAGGATGCAGGGAGCCCAACCCGAGGTGATGTCCCTCAGCGGACCGACTACAACAAGCTCGCGACTCGGAGATCAACTAAGGGTCAGCTCTCTGCTCTAAAAGCTTGCAAAGCCGCGAACGCTTCTTTGAACCTCTAAACTCCTCCCTCAGGACACTGTTGCCTTGCCATGGGGACGGGGGGATCCGACTTCTTCCACGATGAAGAATTTGCATTCTCATTAATCTCTGAAGATAACGATTTTCTTGGTATCGTATTGTATTCCTGTTGATCATTTTAAGAATGTTGTAGATCTGTTTGTATGCATCATTTTGATTAACATTAGGTGAACACTGATCGTATAGAATCAGTAACCCAATCGAATCTATTGTTTCCAATTAGACCTGGCAAACTACGAGTCGGGATAGGCTATAGGCCGAGTCGAATGGACCAATGTTCTAAAACAATATGTCCAAAGCTCGGGTCTGACCGATCCATGGGCCAGCTTTTAAAAAAATCTCAAATTTTTTATGTTGTTTAGTATATGTAAATGATTTTTTATCACTATTTTTATTTTATATAACTAATATATCTAGTTTACACGTTACTTGAAATGTAAACAACACACTATAATTTAACACTAATATAACAAATAACATATTTAGAGTATATTATATTAATATAGGGTAAAATGTGATTGCCCCCTGGAGGAGCTAACTTGTATCCTCTGCCTCAATTTTCTCAGTTTTTTTATTTTTTTGAAAAATTTTCCGTGGATTTTCATAACTGCATCCCTATATTATGTCATTCATGTTCCGTGCGACTCCTACGGCCTCCATCCAAACGTAGTCGATTTCAACAATTCAACGACAGTTGAAGTATGACTACTTGGATAGAGACCGTGGGAAATCTGTTTCGCAGGAAATTTGAATGACATAATATAGAGATACAGTGATGAATTTCTACGGCAAAAATAAAAAAATGGGAAAAATGAGATGGAGGAGCCAAGTGATGAATCTTGTATTCATCATGCTAAAATTGGTCATTTAGGCTCCGTTCCCCATCATTCATTTGTAATTAATCATTAATAGAGCATTATTAGCATTCATACATGTGTGAATAATATCTGCATTTCATCATGCATAAATTGCATTAAAAATCCCCTGTGTAAATTAGCCTAAAAAGCCGCTAACTTCTCCTATTTTTAATTAATTCATCCTAACTCCGATTGACCCAAAACTACCTCCATTATGTAGATATTACTAACCTTATTAAATAAAAAATACAAAAAAAATACTAACCCCAATAAGTGTCTAATAATCCCAAAGTCAAATTTCACATCTGTCAGACTAAAATGAGCATATCTCCCACATACAGTGTCCGATTTTGATACAGTGTCCGATTTTGGTCTACTCACTTTTAAAGTACTTCATTTTCAAATACCTTCAAAACAAGACCAATTTCGTAAAATTCGGAGCTCATATGTGAAAGTTGAGTTTTGGGCCTCTTTTGCGCATTTTGACTTTTTGCCATTTTGACCTGAGTTTTTATGTACATAATTAATCCTTTTAATTTTATTTCTTCTTCATTTGTGTTCTTTGATGAAAGTTTTATTAAGCGACGTAAAAATCCAAATCCAGATCAAAACTGAGATCAAAGAAACTGACCAAGTCCAAGTGTCCGTTGTCGGTCTGTACAAAAGTTGTGCGTTTCTAACTTCTAATTTATTTTCCTATTTTCTTATTTATTAAAAATCCAAAAAAATAGTTTAGTGTGTAATTAATTTTATTGTATTTTATCATATTTTTTAATAATTTTTATCCTCTTTAAAATCACCAAAAGAATTACAAAACCCAAAAAGTTGGTTTTCTAAACACATGGAAAGCCACCAAAAATACCACTTCGCACATGTTACCTATTTTGCTCCCGGGTCCTTCATGAAAGTTGTAGATCTCGATAAGACGAACAACTTTCATGAAGGAAATTTTTCGATCCGAGGTCTCCTGCTATTTCTTTTCTAAATTCCTTCATCTTTAATATTGAAATTTTTTTGGGGTGCCACGTGGCAGCTCCAGGGCTTGCCACGTGGCACCCCATTTTGTCACTCACTCCAGGCCACACACGTGACCCCTTGTCATCCACCTCCAGCCGTTTCCCCTCCTGCCCTTGCGCCTCCGCCATGCACGGCCGACAACCCCCTCGCCTCCTCCTCCCTCGTAACCGTCGCCGCACCATTACTCCATCCCCGCAACCGTTACCCATCTTGCCGCCTATTAAACCACTCGCTCGCAGACTTCACATGGCATCCGCCATTTCCTACAGTGCCGGTGACAGCGGCTACTCTTCCCCGGCGTGATCCAGCGGTCGACTTGACCTCTGCTGCCGCTCTGTGCGGTCGAGCTTCGTTGGCCTATCGCCCGCCATTGAGGCAAGAACCGGAGCAGTCCTCCGCCTCCTCCAACCTCCAGGCGACCCCCCCCCCCCCGTCCCTTCCTTTTTGATCTCAGTGCAGGCCTCCGCCTCGCGCCGCTCCTCCGCTCCGGCCGCCCGACGCTCCTCCCTCGCCACGCGGTCGTCTCCTCCGCCCTCGGCCACGTGCAGGTCCGCACGTCCCCTCCATCTCGGCGCCTTCGCGCCTCCGCACCACCCCGGCAACGACCTGCCCTTCCCCACCGCTCGGTCGTGTGTTGGCCGAGCGCTGCTGCTGCTCTGCCAGCCCCTCCACCGCGCAAGCTCGCTCGGCCCTCGCCATCGACTTCGCCGCCCCTCCGCTCCGGCGAAGGCGCTGGCTCGCCACCGCCTCCTCTCAGCCGGCCCTCGACGCACAGTCACCGTTGGATCAAGGGCCAACCTTGATCCAACGGCCCAAAGGCCCACACGTCATCCATTCCCAACCCGGGACCGAACCTCAGGGCCGATCCCCCCGAAGCAATGCCAGAGCTCCCCGCAATCCGAGCCTAAGCCCTGCTATCCGAACCTGCACCTCGTCTACGTGCCACAGGCTCGGGACTCCGAACCACAGGCTCGGGAGCCCCGAGCCTCCGCCTCGCCTCCAAGCCTCCTGGCGCACGTGCAAGGCACGTGCGGCCAGGGAAATTTGCACGGACACCCCTGCAGCTTTTCGAATTTACATTTATACCCCCGCCTGGGGTAAATTGCAGAGGAGCCCCTCCTACTTTTCGAAATTGCAGATAAGTCCTTCCAGGGACCCTTTTGAAGCAAAAACTTTATTTTATTTACATTTTAGTCCCTGAAACTTCATTTTATCATATCTTTGGCATACGAACTCCGATTTTAGCGTATAATATGTCATTTCAAAGCTATTCTCATGCTCTACAATTTAGCATACCTTGTGAACAGATCTGAGGTTGTTTACTGTCTATTATTCTTCAAGAATCTAATTTGACATGCAGGCTCAATTTTAACATTGTTGTGCTGTAGAGAAATTGATGATATTTATGCAGGAACTCCATTGAGAAAAGCTTGGGAAATAAATCCTGATGCATAATTTAATAATTATTTATTGAGATTTAATCTGTGCAGGAGCTTCAGAAAGGAATATTGATCAATTATTTTCCCTATATATTTCGAGCAGGATGATTGAGGATTAATTTACAGGGAAAATTAAAAGGATTTTTTTAACAGAGCCTAGATTCCCCAGATTATTTATTTACGCTCTGATTATTTCTCTTGAACTTTAGCTTTTGATCTGTGATAATTGTCGAGGTTATTGATTAACATATATTGAAGCTGAATTATTAATCACAGATCCTGTGCTGAACAGTCGTCTCTGTATATTTTCTTCGCATCGCTTCTCCATCATTGTATTGTATATATTTTTCGACACAGAAATTAATCGACCATTGATTGATTATTTAATTTGACTTAAGACCACGCAACTAAAAATCACTGTTCCCTGTGTTCGACCTTGCTAAACTTGCCAAGTAAAATATTCCACAACATTCAAAGATTGTGGTATTTTGACGACCGAAATCCACCTCCTATACTACAATTATCGACTATTAAAGAGGTAGATTTCGCGTTCATCACCAAGTTAGATCGCCAAGGGGGCAACCCCATTTTAACCATTAATATATCTCTTGTCTAACTTTAGACATATCTTTTTTATATCTGGCGGGCTAGGTCAAGCTATATGATATTTTTCCCCGACCCGTCCATGTAACGGGTATGTCAACAAACGGGCCGAGTCAATTCATGCTGCAAATTCATAGCCCAAGCCCTACCCATGAGTTGGCTGGACGAGCAAACTCTCGACATTAATATTGTCTATTTCCAAATATGATCTATGTAGTTCATGATTTTCATAATAAAATATCTAACTGTTTATGCCAATTATTTTTATTTACTCTTACTATCATCAGATGTCTCTCCGGAGGAATACATATATGTTATAACAATAATAACGACAATATATATAGCTAACCAGACATTGTTCATCCAAAAATCTTGTACGTAGATATTACCCTTGAAGACAGTTTTTCATGAAGAAAATAAAATATCTTCTGTACATTATTATAACATTGAAAGATCACATTTTAATATTAGAGTTTTTTATCAGGATTTTTTTATTTAACTTCGGATAATTTTGTATATGTTCGAACACAAATGGTCGGATATTGACACAAACATCGAGGGTATATCTTTATCCACTCGATCGAGACAGGATACGTATTGTATAGGAGAATAGACCGTACGCTGTGTATTTAAAAAAGCGAAGAATAACATCATGTTTGGATAAGGATATTACTGTAGATAGTAATAGTTCAAATCAAATATATATATATAGGCAAAATAATAGTAACCAATCGATGCGAACATGGGCGCGGGGGGATGACCTTGGGGCGGAGGGGAGCTAGGCGAAGGGAGGAGCTACGGAGGGCTTGGAGGGGGAAGGGCGGCGACGGAGGCGGGCCTGGAGGGGGAGGGAGGAGGAAGAAGAAAAATCTAGATGGAGAAAGAAGAAGAAAGTGAGAAGAAAAATAATTTTTACCCTTCATTTTTAAGTTATTTACTTATGTATCCCCAAAATTAACGGCCTTTCAAGATGAGGATTGACGGCAACTAACCCGAGGGATACAAGTGATCATTGTGGAAGAAGTTAGGGGCACAACAGATATAACCAAAAAGATAAGAGTATAACTGAAATTGCGATATCTCAAAGGGGCACAACTGATAAAAACCCTTGTTTATATATACTCCTCGGGTTGCAAAGACACACGCAGCCCCAACAACGACGTGACCAGAAAACCTTGCTTTTTTTTTCCTTCTCGCTTTCTTCGATCAGATTACTGTTTGATACGGCTTCCCAACGAGTGAAGTGATGACCACTTTGTTTGTTTATTTGTCTGTTGTACGTTTTTCAAAGTCTACGATTTTATGAATATTTTTACCTACGATTTATCCAGAAATAAGATCCAATATGCAGAGATCTTTGAGGGTGAGGAGAATAAGCGGGAATAACGATCGAGAATAATGTATTATCTATATTTGGCTAGAGGACAGAAATAAAGTGAAACAAAGGTAGGTAAGGTGAAATAAAGATAGGAATACGGTATAATAAGGGAGAGGGGAGGAGAATAGTCGTATAAGGAATGAGAGGGTAGGGTAGGGGGATAGCGTCATTATTCTTGGGGTTATTTCTGAAACGAACGCACCCTGAGGTTTTCTTACATGTGTGCCCCTCTGGTATTCTACAATTATAGTTAATTAGTTATGCTTCTACTTTTTTGCATTAGCGCTTATGTCCCATAACTTCAGAATGACAAAAATGTGAATTTGTAATAACAAAGGGCACGCTTGTTGGGAAAAAAGTATGGATGTAACTGTAATTGCATAAACTCAATGGTACATATCTAAAAAAACAATCTTTAGTAGATATCTTCTATGACCATTATTTAAATTTCTCATTGGAGTGTATCTTATTATCAAATGATTCTATAGAAGGAATACAATAAATACTTTCCGCCTTAAGGGGTGTTCGGTTCGAGAACAAGTAGGAATAAGAGATGGGGAGTAAGGAGAATAAAGGTCTATTCTTTGTTTGGTTGGAAAAATATGAATCACGAGAATAAGGTGAAATAAGGATAGGTAAGGTGAAATAAAGATAGGAATTGTTGGAGCAGAAGTTGTATGCGCCTGTTGAGTTGTAGCAGGGTAAATGGATCCTGGAGGAGATCCATTTACCCCATCCAGTGTTTAGTCCCACATCGTCCAGTGGTGGGACTTGGAGGCTCTGGAGAGGCTATATAAGGAGCCCCAGACCTCCTGTATCCATTGAGAAAGTCAATAGACAAACACGCCCCATTGAGGGCTTCTCCCGTGGTTTCATCCCGCTCCTCACGGAGTAGGGTTCCACGTAAAATCCCGCTGTTATTCTTATTTTATTATCTTTTTCATGTTACGCTTCCGCTTCCGATTTTCTAACATGGTATCAGAGCGGGTTCGATTCTCGAGGACTTCATGTTTTTGTATTCGAGATTCGATTGTAATGATTTGTTCTTGAAGATTATCACGTTCAAGATTAGAGATTCATTTTTTGGGTTTTCCTAGAAACCTTAAATCTGAATCTGCATCTGGAATACAAGACCTGTATGAGTCTACACCATACCCCCCCTTTCTCCCATACTTGTCGGAAAACAGACAAATTGACCAAGTTGGGAGAAGACAACATAATGGGGAAACAAAACATACTTGCTATGTCTGGATATACCTCTTCCTATGATGTTAGAATCTGACCATCGAGTCTGAACTTGCGCCTGAAGTCTCCTCGTCGGAGAACTGGGTCTCTCCCATCTGGCCCAGAGAATGGTGCACTGCTCTGGTGTACCTATGATACCACATGAAAACCCTTGCCTTCAAGGGAATGGTCCTCTGCTCTGGAGTCCCTATGGCTCACATGAAAACTCTGGCCTGACAACTAAAAGAATGATGGGGACCTCGAACAAATGATGGCAACATATGCTCATCTGTTACAGGAGGCCTGGGGTTCTTTATATAGCTTCTATAGGGCCTCCAAGTCCCACCACTAGGCGGTATGGGACTAAACTCAGTGGTGCAGCCTGGAGATAGAACCTTGGCACGATCTTGCCAAGGCTTGATGAGGTCGTCGACTCGGAGATCGTGGAGCCTGCAAGGAAGATGGCACTCCACGGGATTTGTTTTGCAGCATGAAAGACGAAGAATAGATTGGGGTTTCAAAAAGAAACCCTAGATCTTGAACCATATTGCCTTCGTACAGATCTTGAACCCTTTCTGAATCATGTCACGTATGTAGTGACAATCGACCTCAATGTGCTTGGTCCTCTCATGAAAAGCAGGATTATTTGCAATGAACAAGGCAGCCTGATTGTCACATTCTAACATCATAGGAAGAGGTATATCCAGACATAGCAAGTATGTTTTATTTCCCCATTATGTTGTCTTCTCCCAACTTGGTCAATTTGTCTGTTTTCCGACAAGTATGGGAGAAAGGGGGAGTATGGTGTAGAGTCACACAGGTCTTGTATTCCAGATGCAGATTCAGATTTCCAGACCGATCAGATTCCAGACTCTATGGTTCAGATCCGGGTTCAGAATCGACATCAGATGTTTCCGAGTCCAGTTTCAGACACGCACGAGTGTGCGGTCATTTTCAGATGAGCATATGTTGCCATCATTTGTTCGAGGTCCCCATCATTCTTTTAGTTGTCAGGCCAGAGTTTTCATGTGAGCCATAGGGACTCCAGAGCAGAGGACCATTCCCTTGAAGGCAAGGGTTTTCATGTGGTATCATAGGTACACCAGAGCAGTGCACCATTCTCTGAGCCAGATGGGAGAGATCCAGTTCTCCGACGAGGAGACTTCAGGCGCAAGTTCAGACTCGATGGTCAGATTCCGAGTCTTCAGTTGACTCACACTCCAGCCCGTTCGTCCTCCCCACCTGCACGGCATGAGAAGCAACGTCCTCGACTGCAGCAATGTGCGCGTTGGGTTGATATTGTCCGTAGTGTCTTGTAGCGTAGAGTTGAGTTTCTGTCTGTTTATCCAAGCTGAGCATTGCATGCTCCAGCTTGAGGGGGAGTGTTGGAGCAGAAGTTGTATGCACCTGTTGAGTTGTAGCTAGGGATGAGCATTGGGTAGGGCCGGCCCGGCCCAGCCCAATGCCCGGCCCGATCAAGCCCGGCCCAGACCCGAGCCCGAGTAATAGCTGGGCGGGCTTGGGCTCTTTTTTTGGCCCAATCAGAATTTCGGGTCGGGCTTGGGCAAGGTGGGCCCGAGCCCGAGGCCCGTGGGCCGGCCCGAATATAGGCCCGCCTTGGGCCCGCATATATGCCCGACCCGAGCCCGGCCCGCATTGAGGGCCCGAGCCCCCCGGATCTGTTGAGTTAGGGAGACCCGACCCGAGGTCGGGCTAACTTAGGGTTTCGTAAACCCAATGGCCTCCCCCATTCCCAGAATCCCCCGCTCGAAAATCCCAAATCCCCCTGCCCCTGGCGCCTAGCGGCTGACCCTCTCCAGCTCTCCCTGCAAGCGGCGGCCTGGGCGATCATCTTCTTCAGCGTGCGTGCTACTTGTGCTGCTGTGCGGCTTGTCCCAAGAACAGAAAGAGAAAACCCAATCCTTCCCGCCTCAAACAGGCGATCATCTTCTCCGGCCTGGGCGATCATCTTCTCCTCTTTCTTGGTACTCTCACAGAACAGGTGACTATTTTCGTTTATTTTTCCAGGCAACATTACCCGCAATCGAAATCGTGTATGCCTAGTGTAATTTTCAGTTCCTGTTTATAATTCCCAAAGTTGGATTTGTGGGTACTCTATTTTTGGTGGTAAAGGAGGTGTCGTGCTACCTGGAGGGAACAACTCTTTGAAGGATATGAAGATGGTGAGGGCATGCATCTAATTAATTAAGAGACAATGAGGGTCTAACTTCCGGTGGCATGGGACTCAAAGCATGTGGCAAACGTAATAAGCTTCCTGACGGGATTGTGGTAGATATAGGGCATTGCCTTCTTCCCTTATTGGGAGGATGGACGCTCGATGGGGAAGATTGTGTCAGAGTTCTAGGCGAGGGATGCCATGGCATGATCTGGCGTGTGTAAATATTTTTATATTCGGTGTTCCAGACAAGGTGGAGGGTATACCTGGTGAAGGAGATAACATTTACTAGATGAAGTTGGTCATGGTGTGGGTGGTGCCAGTCTGCGGTAGTTCCGGCTGAGGCCTCTCGCTGGTTCTCCTCCAGTGTCCATGCCACTGGTAACTGCGCATATGCCCAACGGCCTCATGATCAAGCATACTAATGTGCTTTATTGTGATATTGATATATGTCTATCATTTCTCTTTTTAATTCTTTGTATTTCAAGAGATGGATTAAAAACATTTATTATGCATTTTAACATGACTTTACGTAATCAGTTATTATATATAGCTACGAGAGTATGTCAAATTGCTTGATTAATATTGTATTTATATTAGTTTCCTATTTTTTAGGTGGTTTATAACCTTCAGAAATGTCGGCTTCGCATCAAGGTGACGATGTTACTCCTAATATAGAGGAGGATGAGATTAGACGTGAAGAAGATAAAGAGGAGGAACTATTGAATGATGATCTCAAAGGGTCTAGTAAACGTGCACGCCAATCTCAATCCTGGGTGTGGAAGCATTTAACAAAGATTGGTGTTGTAGATGGGAAGGAAATGAGTCGATGCAATCATTGTAGAAAACTACTATCTTGCCAAAGTAAAAGCGGAACCAGTCATTTGATTCGTCACCTAGAAAGTAAGTGTTTGTATTACAAGAAGGATGGTGGCTCACAATCACAAACCTTGTTAAATGTGCATACCTCAGAGCAAGGGAGTGCAATTGGTACTTGGAAATTTAGTCCAGAATTTAGCCGCGAGGAATTTGTGAAGTGGGTGATTTCGAGTGAAATGTCATTTAGTATTGTGGAAAATCCTAAATTTTGTAATTTCGTTATGAGTTTACAGCCCAAGTACAAGGTCCTCTCACGTTTTACTTTGAAGAGAGATTGTATGAAAATGTATGACGCTGAGAAGAAGAAATTAATGAGCATCCTTAAAAAGTCTGAATGCAGAATTTGCATCACAACAGACATGTGGACTTCGGTCCAAAATTTGGGATACATGTCGTTGACAGCTCATTTCATTGATGATCAATGGAGGATGACAAAGAAAATTCTCAGTTTTGCAGCACTAGCCTCACGACATACGGGAGATAATATTGCGGATTTGTTGATTAGCCGTTTGAATGAGTGGAATGTGGTGAAGTTATGCACTCTGACTGCAGATAATGCATCCACCAACGATGTCGTCACAAGAAATATTGTTGACCATTTTTCATCAACAAATTCACTATTGCTTGGTGGAGGTTTTTTCCGTGTCCGTTGTTGGGCACACATACTAAATCTCATCGTGCAGGATGGTCTAGCCGAGATCAAGGAAATCGTGAACAAAATCCGCAATATGGTGAAGTGCATCAAATATTCTACCCGACGGCATCAAGAGTTCCTTGAATATGCTCAACAGGAGCGCATCTTGGTGACGAAAACTTTACGGTTGGATGTTAGCACACGTTGGAACTCTACATATCTAATGCTTGAATCAACGTCAAGATATCAAAAAGTATTTAATCGCATGAAAGCACGTGATTTCCATGGGATTGATATTCCTTCACCTATGGAATGGAAGAAGGTGGAGGTAATTCAGGGAATTTTGGAGAATTTTTACATTGCAACGAAGATCTTCTCTGGTCAAAAATATTCAACTGCAAACTTGTTCTTTTCTTTGATATTTGACATAGAGAAAGAATTGATTTCATTAAAGAACAATGAGGATATGTCTATTCGAAGCATGGCTGAGAAAATGTATTCAAAATTTGACAAGTATTGGAGGGACAAGGACGCCATGTTGCCTCTTGCCATTGCAACAGTTCTAGATCCACGAAACAAGTTCGAATTTTTACGTTTCTCATATTCTGAACTTTATTCGGCGGAAGAGGTGACTCAATATGTGGCACAAGTGGAGGATGTATTCCAAAGATTGTTCGATGAATATGCAGTTGCATACAAGGGAACTAATTTGGCTACAACACCAGCTCAAGGAACAGCAGAAAATGAATCATGGGATGGAAGAAGAAGGGAGGACACAAGAAGCAAATTCCTAAGACAGAAAAAGGTCATATGTTCTTTGGAGTCCGGAAAGTCTGAGTTGCAATTGTATTTAGAAGATAATTCGGCAGACAATGAGGATGATGCACAATTCGATGTTTTAAAATGGTGGCAAATAAATGCAAATAAATATCGAATTCTTTCACACCTAGCTCGAGACATTCTTGTAATACCAGTCTCTACTGTTGCTTCAGAAAGTGCTTTTAGTACTGGTGGCAGAGTTCTAGATGCTTACAGAAGCCGACTTAATCCAGCCACTGTCGAAGCATTGATTTGCACGGAGGATTGGATACGCGAAGAAGGTGATGATGGAGTAGATGCAATGGATGGCGATGAAGACGAGGATGATGATGTTGATGATGGCTATAAAAATTCATTTGGTAAGAATAATTTAGTACATTTTTATGATGACAACAATGATTTTAATACTTTGTATTTTAAAAATTATAGGTTTGTCGGATGTGATTGGGTAACTTGAAAATTATCTTGAATATTTGCTTCCATCTTGGAGACTGCGTTTGGAAAGGATGGAAAGGTAAGACATCCATTGCCACTATCTTTCTAAATTTAAATAACCATGACTTACAAGTTCAAGATTATCTATGGTTTTGCAGGTAGCGTTTGCATAATGATAATTGGACGGAACTTTCAAAAAGCCTATCATGAGAATCATACATTTCTAGATGTGTGAAGAAGCTTGGCTGGAAGTGTATTGGTAGAAGTGTGTTTTTATTTTTGCTATTAAATATGGGTATCATGACGATCATTGGACTTGTAGATGCTCTTTGGATCCTTGGACCTGTACATTGTCTTGTTTTCTTGGGATCTCTCGTCTTCTATTGATCTGATTTGACTGCATTTTAATGTTTGGGCGACTACATTGTTTATCTGATGGCTTTATTCTAGCATCACATTTAATCTGCTTTGACTGTTATGTTTAGATCAACCTTATTTGTTGGTTTAAGCTTGAATCCAAGTATTCCAAGTGCTCTGATAGGTGGGCATGGCCAATATTAGGCTGACATAAGTATTCCAAGTGGTGCATATCAATATCCATGTTAATAATCCAGGGGAGTACTCGAGCCTTTGTGTTGGTGGTGGACTAATGCAGAGGATCCTGTTTTAGAGGCAGATCCCATGGATGAGAGGGGAGCTGGAAGGTTCATTCAGAATTTCATTGGATAAATCTTTTGCTTATAGTCTATAGATTTAATCTTGTATCAGAATACCCCAAGTAACAGGAGAGTTTATCTTTGGTGGAGAATTTTGTGTTGATAACCCCAAAATCCATTCCAGGTAAATTGGAATGTCCAGGTTAATTCCTGAGGCATGTTTTAAGGCAAGGCAATTGAATGTACTCTTGCAGGTTTGATTTGATTGTATTCGGAGTTGTTCCAATTAATTGCCTTTTTTTTCTCATTTAGGAGTTAGTTTATGATTTTTTAATGCTGCAAGGGTATTCATGTAAAAACCCCGGTCTTGTGTTTGCCTCATATTTCTCTCCTCTGTCAGGAGGAATCAAACCCTCCGTTTGATTTTCTGACTTCTTTTCTCTGTTTTATTTTTACCCCCACTGTATGAAGAAGAGCAGATTTTGAAGTGTTGGTTACATTATGTTTCTGTGCTTGGCTACGCATGTCTTACAATTCTCATTATTCAAACTATTTTTGTGTAGCTCAAACTGTTTACAGGAACATAGTTTAGTACCATTTGTCTTCTGAGAACAGACCAGGTTAACGGGCCGGCCCGAACCCGGCCCGGCCCATTTAATTGCAGGCGGGCTCGGGTTTGGGCCACAAACCCAGATAACTCGCGGGCTTAGGCCCGGCCCGTTGACCCGAAAACCGAAATCGGGCTCGGGTCGGGCTAGCTTGGGCCCGGCCCGACCCGGCCCGATGCTCATCCCTAGTTGTAGCAGGGTAAATGGATCCTGGAGGAGATCCATTTACCCCATCCAGTGTTTAGTCCCACATCGTCCAGTGGTGGGACTTGGAGGCTCTGGAGAGGCTATATAAGGAGCCCCAGACCTACTGTATCCATTGAGAAAGTCAATAGACAAACACGCCCCGTTGAGGGCTTCTCCCGTGGTTTCATCCCGCTCCTCACGGAGTAGGGTTCCACGTAAAATCCCGCTGTTATTCTTATTTTATTATCTTTTTCATGTTACGCTTCCGCTTCCGATTTTCTAACAGGAATAAGGTGAAATAATTGGATGTGGATGGGAATAGCCGTACTCATTGTAACCGCATCGAACGTAGAATTGACCCCTTATTCCAGCGCCTATTCTCCAAACGAACAAGATCTTAGGATTTCTGTACTTCTTTTTTTTCTTTGGGAATTATAATCACTGAGGTTTGAACTCATGATTTTCCAGGTGAAAGACACATTGCTCAACCACTATAGTAATAATATTGTTTAATAATTTCTTGCCCTTCTCACTATAACATACGACTAGAGATAATGTGCTTATCTTAGAGTACAATTGGAGTGGGTTGAATAACTGGCCCAATCTTAGCACCACCATCCTTACAGACCTACATAACAGGGAGCAATAAGGAACTTAATGGAATATCAATTACACAAATGATTACTGCGAAATATCGATGACATGATTTGTATCATTGCTTGGTTGGTGGAATATGTGTTTAAGAGATAAATTAAGCTTAAGGTGGTATTATTTTTTATTTTGTGTTGGTTTTTTTTTGAAGAAGAAGAGGTAGGTTGTAGATGTTGCTGTGCAAAATTTTCCAATGTACCAAGTGTGACGTCCCTAAGATCCGGGTACTCGGCAAACCAATTCCACGCATACACATTCCCACATTCGAATACTTGACATACTCATAAACATGAGAAATAGCACAATTTACTAAATTTTTAAAATATTCTTTTCCATCCATGACCTGTTCACAATTAGATTCCATTGATTATTTCCATGTCCACAAAATATGCATGTAAGCATAAATAAAGATGTCCACAATTATACATATTACATGCCATGTCTCTCAACAAAAATGATACAAGTAAAGAGGGATAGTAAAACTACTGATAACTATACCACAAAAAGTGTCGTAACGCTGCACAAAAAGGTGATAGTGCCTCCAACAATCACTGCTGCGAACCTGCGGATCCACACGTAGGTACGTTATGAGCAAAGTTGCCCAATACGATTTAAACAAAACTACACAAAAACATGCAGGATATAATTAAATTGTGTGCAAAAGAACAACTGTATAACTGATCTCACAAAGAATTATAATTTTTATTTTTTTTTCTATTGTTGATCTGGATATGGATATGAGTAACCAAGCTTCGTGGATAACAACACATACTAACTAAATTCCCAACTCGCCATTCATCGCGACAACCCAATCCTCCTTATGTACAGGAGATTGATATCCCATTCCCAACTTCATTAACCCAATTTCCCGGAACTCCCCTCTTAGCGATCCCACTCGGAATACCGACCAATGTGGCCTACATTGGCATGTACACGAGTGTTAACTCTAAGTGACAAGCAAAACACTAGCCGACCAACCATGACTACTTGGCCCGCGCTCGAGCACCGGGCTAAAGCACGCAAGTGCCGAGGCCAACACCGTCAGATTAGCACCTCGGTGTGCCAAGCAACATGTCCCCCAACCATCGCAGCTACAATGGCAGTTGGGATCGCGGTCAACTAGGCTTCTATCCGGGGCCCCAAGGGTGCATGCCCGTCCCTTGACGGCGCCTACTTCATCTACCCATAGAGTCATAAGAAGGTCTTACAAAATTCTTCGAAGGATTCCAAACATTTGCATAGCAAGTAGTATGACTTCTCATATGAAACATCACTTGTGACACATTTATCTATGCAATATAGTTTTATACTAAATTCAATATCTACAGATGGCGGAGAACAGATGCCCCTTCTAACCTTGGCTCTCTGATCTGGTAGAAAGACTAGTACGGTATAAATTAGGAGGGACGAACTTTTATGTTTGCTATTGCTTACCAGGTCTCTTGGCTTTAAGGTTGGCTAAACATGAGCTCAACAATGGATTGGAGTTTAACAACGTAGCATTTGATTTTACAATAAAAAGGAAACACGGGTTGCATTTGGTTTTGTAAGGATGCTGCACTAACTGGTCACACTATAACAACTGTGGAAAATAAAACATGGCAGACCCCATCCTTATGTCATTTGGCAAATGGATATATATTCAGAAATGTATGGATTTGAAATCAAGATGGGCACCGTTGTAGCAAATGCTCCATGCGTGGTAATAATTGGAATCCAAAGTTTCACTTTCTCTTTTTTTTTTATAACCCACACAACCAGTATGTCATTTGGGTTGAAATGATGAAATCCGTTGTAGTAGCAGGTCATACAATATCTCAGACACTTATTGACTATTAGGAATTAATTCACACATCACAGTTTGAAACATAGATCAAGGATTGAATTCGATTTGTGTGTAGATAAGATCACCATTTGGTTATAGTAGACACAGGGGACCTGCAGATGTTCGCTACTGGCAGTAAACCAAAAGTTACACATAAGGATGTGAAGGAAGATGAAATATTGTACCGTGCCTACATAGTTTAGTGGTTCTTTTGATGTGGATCCACATCCGGATACCTATCTTCACAAAACTTCTATGCACGATAATGTGCAACCTATACAAAACAGACTTACTACTACTTTGAAGATCATTAAAATCTTACACCGAACAGAAATCCTTCGGTTTCATGCGTGATCAAGCATGTGGTTCTTATAAAATGCATGGAATCCGGCAGCAAGGAGGGAGGGATAACGTCGTACATATGAAGAGGACAAAATCACAGTTAAATGAACAAATCCGGACACAACATATATGCGGAAATAGCGTGGAACCCGCAGCAAGAGGAAGGAGGATCGTACCTTCTCTATGCGAGCACAGCTTCGGGGCGTCGATTCAAGGCACTCCGGCGAGCTCCGATGAAGTTTGGTGAAGGAGAGGGAAGAGGAATGGGGCTGGAGGTCGAAGGGAAGAGAGTTTGGGCGACTTGGGCGAGGTTCACGAAGGAGAAAGGGCTGGGTATATGGGTCCGACCCGGATTCGGATCCGGATTCGGATCCGAATGTGACATGTACCCCTCCTCACTAAAGTGGTCATAACTCGGGCTCCCGAACTCGGATTTTCGCATTCTTGGACTCGTTGGAAAGCTAACGACGAGCTCTACACAATGGACTACTCAAATAAAATTTTTGAATACTGGAATAAAAGTAGATTTGCAATTTAGCCCAGATCCAGCTGGATTTTGCATTTTAGTCCCTGTTCGGGCTTCGGGGGTTTCACATCATAAAAATCTCAAAAGAAGTCTCGTCCCCGAGACTTGAGATGATTCTAGTCAATTTCAACATCCGAACCTCACTGTGTCCAAGTCTTACGGAGAAGTATGCCCATAAAAATCTCAAAGAGAGCAAAGCCCATAAAATCTTAAAAGAACTCGACTACGGTTTCAGTTCCATACCTGTGAACAATTGAGGGTATTTCTCCCTCAAGTCCGCCTCAGGTTCCCATGTCGCCTCCTCGATGTCTTGACTTCGCCACAGGACCTTGACCAAAGGTATCTCCTTCCGTCTCAACTTCTTGACCGCGTAGTCCAAAATCTGCACCGGCTCTTCTGGGAAAGATAGGTTTGGCTCTACTGCCAAGTCCTCGTAGCTGATCACGTGTCGGGGATCTCGGATGTACTTCCGTAGATTTGACACGTGAAACACGTCGTGGATTCCCTCGAGGTGTGGGGGAAGGGCCACCCTGTAAGCTACTTTCCCTACACGGGCCAAAATCTCGAATGGCCCCACAAAACGCGGTGCTAGCTTGCCCTTTGCACCGAAACATTGTACGCCCCTCATTGGGGACACGCGTAAGAACACGAAATCCTCGACCTATGATCATGAGAAACACTTAGTCACACAGGATTGGCTAAGAACAATACCCATTAGGGAGCGAATGTAGGATAGCATACCTGAAACTCAAGGTCCCTACGTCGATGGTCGGCATAACTCTTCTGACGGCTCTGAGCGGTCAACAATTTCCTTCTAACAATATCCACCACTCTGGAGGTCTCCTCAATGATCTGTGGGGTGAACATGGTGTTGTCACCCACCTGTTGCCAACATAAAGGAGTGGTGCACCGCCTCCCGTACAACGCCTCAAATGGTGCCATGCCTATACTGGCATGGTAGCTATTGTTGTATGTAAACTCAACTAGTGGGAGGTGATCCTTCCAAGATCCCTTCCACTCAACTGCGCAGGCTCGTAGTAGATCCTCCAAGGTCTGAATGGTCCTCTCAGACTGCCCATCTGTCTGTGGATGGTAGGCTGAACTCATGCGCAGTTCGGTTCTCAAGGCTCTCATGAAGTGTGATGTGAAACGAGAATCTCTATCTGACACTACTTCCTTGGGTATCCCATGCAACCGAATGATGTGCTGAACATATAACTTGGCTAGTTGCACTGGTGTATATGTCATGTTGACCGGGATGAAATGTGCTTACTTGGTCAACCGGTTAACGATGACCCATATCGCATCATGCCCTCCAGGGGTGCGCGGCAATGATGTGACAAAATCCATGGAGATGCTCTCCCATTTCCACACCGGGATGGGAAGAGGCTGTAGTAAACCAGGAGGCCTTTGGTGTTCTGCCTTCACCATCTGGCAAGTAAGACACATGCTAACATGTTCAGCTATGTCCTTCTTCATGCCTTCCCACCAAAAGTGTTTGCGGAGGTCTCTGTACATCTTGGTACCACCTGGATGTATGGAAAGTCTTGAGCTATGCGCCTCATCCAAGATCTCTCTCCTCAGCTCCTTGTCATCTGGGGACACACACACGGTCCCCTTCCATACGATGGATTCACATACTCGAAATCCATCGAATTCATCCTTCAAGCATCTGTGGTACAAGTCTTGGATCCTCTGATCTGTTTGTTGCCCTTGAACGATCCTATCCCACAAGTTGCTATACTTGGCTGGCACTGTCACTGCATCGGAGGTGCCCTCAAATGGATGCCACTCACTAAGTGCAGTGAGCACACCCCAAGTCTGCAACCAGGCTGCCGAACCCTCAGTGTATGGTCGCCTACTCAAGGCATCTGCTACCACATTTCCCTTACCAGGATGGTAGGAGATGGTACAATCATAATCTTTTAGCAGTTCCATCCACCGCCTTTACCTCATATTTAGCTCCTTCTGATCAAAAATGTATTTGAGGCTCTTGTGGTCTGTGAAGATCTCAAATGTCATCCCATACAAATAGTGACGCCATATCTTTAATGCAAAGACTACGGCCGCCAACTCCAAATCATGAGTGGGTGATGAACGTAAAATTCGCCTCGATAATAATGATGAATTAAGTCGTAGTACAGGAGGCGAATTTTGTTCAGCAAAAACCACAGTCTATGAATGCTGTGGAATATTTGTGCTTGGCAAGTGTACCAAGGTCGAACACAAGGATACAGCTGCTTAATTATGGCTTTTGAATTTTGATTCTTGAAGTTCAATGTCAAGTAATCTCAATTTCAGGTCCATATGCAATTTATGATGCACGATGATATTTACAAGGCGATGCCATGATGCATGTATTTTTTAGATATTTTTATGCAAGTTAAAGTGATGCATGGGCAAACAATGCAAAGAAACATGCATGATGAATCAAATGCTACAATTATGCCCTAAAATAAGAGCAACATAATATAGAATGAAGTTAGAGCCATTTTGAACACATCATTAAAAATCGGTCATGAAATCAAGCAAAACAAGTAGAGCTAGGTCCCATTTTAACATAAAAATTCACTTAATTTAAAACATTGTCAAATGAGACAAATAAGTATGCTAGATTGTAGAGGACAAAACAAGGATCAAAATGACACTAAAATCATGCAATTTGGACCTACGATGCTCAAGTTATGCTAAAAACAGTGCAAGGGCATAAATGTAATAAAAATGCAAGAAAAATAAAGGATAATTATTGCATTTAGGTCCCTGGAGGGACCTAAATGCAAATAGAGAAAACCGCCTGGGCCTGGATGAAATTTTCCCTTATGCGCGGGGGCCTTTTTGTAATTTTGGAAACCTTAGTGGGCCTCCCTGTAAATTACCCCAGGCGCGCACGTGAGGCACGCGCCTGGAGGACCGAAGTGTAAATACTTGAAACGTCAGGGTCTTCGCTGCAAATTACCCAGGCCCCCACGTGCGGTGCACGTGAGAGCCTAGGCTCGGGAGGTTGGCTGAGGCTCGGGCCACGTGGCGACATCTGGTGGCTCGGTCCGCGGTTCGGAAGCTCCGAGCCTATAGCTTTGGCAAGTGGTTCGGCACTCCACGTGGCATCATCCTGGCCGTCCGATCCAAATGATCGGACGGCACCTGTACTCTCTTCTCTACCGCGGCTCACCGGAGGAGGCGGGGCTCCGGTGAGCATCCTAGAGCTCCGCCCGCCTTTTCATTAGCATCTGAGCGTCGATGAAGTTTGCTGGAGGCATGGCGAGGGTCCTGGAGCTCAGGCGAAGTTCCAAGGGTGTCTGGAGCTGCTCGGCAAGGCGAGGTCATCGGAGGAAGAGCTCGAGATCGGCGGGGCGAAGCGAGCTCCGATCAGTGAAGGGAAGGGACCTGCAGATGTTAGTGTAGCCGAAGCGTGAAATGTGCGAGTGGTTGTGAGGTGAGTGGTCGGCCGTGGGGGCGTCGAGAGTGGTGGCCGGAGACTCTTTCGCCGCCGGAGCAGGTGAAGAGGGGGGTCGGTACGGAGGTGGTTCTGGAGAAGGGGGTCGGCGAAGGTGACTGATGGTGGGTGAAGCTTTGGCGATGGTCAAACGAGGATGAAAGGGGTTGAAGGTGGCGTAATTAATCGGAGAAAATAAGGAGAAATAGAGATGAAAATCTCCTCGCCGGAGCGAGGAGTTGGCGGGGGAAATGGCCTGGGGATGAGCTCATCGGAGCTCAGGGGGTCGTCGCCCAGCCTGCACGGCCTTGGCAGGGAGCTCGGAGGTGGCCGGAGCCACCGCTACTCGGCGGCGGAGCGCCGAGGGTCGACACCGGCAAAAAGCCATGATCGCCTCGACGTTCCGCCCCTCCGCTGTCACCGGAGGGGCGGAGGAAGCTAGGGTTTAAGCCAAAATGGTGGACGATGAACTCCGGTGACGGGGGAGGGTTTAAATAGGCGGAGGGGGTTGGATGTTACAGTGGTGGAGGAGCGTTTTGGAGCGAGGTTTTAATGGAGCGGGAGTGATGGCGAGGGGATTTGATGAAGGCGCGAGGATGGCGGAGGAACGGGGAAGGTGATGGTGGCGTTACATCGAGGGGGGAGGGTCCAAGGAGCCTTCCAAAAATGGAAGGGGGCAGTGCGCGAGAGACTCGTAACGTCTGGGAACGGGGGTTTCGGAGGTGGAAGACGACCTCCTGACCGTTGGATCTAGCGATCCAACGGCTGAGGGTGAGGCGCGTGTGGAGGGTCGCGATCAGATCATTAGATCTGATCGGATGGCTGAGGGTCGAGCGCGAAGGAGCGGCCCAGATGGAAAGCTGGCGAGATCCAACGGCGAGGGTTTGAAGGAGGACGTGGCACAAGCAGAAGCGTTGGATTAAACTAGGATCGGAGGGCTATGGTTAAGGGGTGACGTGGCGCGAGGCAGGTTGTAGGATAGGGCAAGGATCCAACGACCATAGATGAGGTGGGGTTGGGTGGCTTAGATCTGATCTGGGGATCAGATCGGGCGGCTGAGGAATGAAGCGGGTTGGACGGCTGGGATGGGGGCGATTGGAAGGGGATCTGACGGCCCAGATGGGGCGCCAGATGGCGGGAAGGAGAGCGGGCCACGTGGGCGGCCCAGGGGGCGCCACGTGGCCCAATCAGAATAATTCAAAGAATAATTACAAAGAAAATAAGAAAAGAAATAGTTAGAGGCTGAATTTGGAAAAAGTCAAAACATGAAAGTTGTTCGTCTCGACGAGATCTACAACTTTCATGTTGGGCAAAAAGGCAAAAGAGGTCATTTGTACAAAAGCTATTTTTGGGGGTATTTTTAAGGGGATAAAAACACCGATTTTGTGGTTTTGAGTTGTTTTCGTATTTTTTAGTGGTTTTAAAGGTCAGTGAATTATAGACAACTTATCTACCTAATTTTTAGGGGTTTTTGAGTTATAAAATAATTACAGAAAAATAAGGACAATTAAAAACAAAATAATTAAGGGTTAATTATACACAATATTGTACAAGATAAAAATAGAGTTTTAGAGGTGATTTTTATTGGTTTGTTTAAGCAGGGATTTTAATACGGAGTTCTTAGCATGATGAATACGAGATTCATCATACCCCTATACTTAAACCATGCTCGTCCTCGAGCATCTAAAGAATGAAGGAGTCGGATTGATTCCTGACAGTGCGCGTGAAAAATACAAGGCTTGATCTTTCGAAGACCCTTGACCTAAGTGATCCTAAAATTCTGGGTTTATCCACGCCTTAGTCAGAAGGAATCCAACTTCTCTGATTATCAGACTCTCTTTTTGTACATATAATATAAGGATATGACATTTAGTGTACTGCATTTCATGAGAGCCAAGTTGAAGCATCACCCAAGGTTCCAGTCCCAAAGACTCTCCTCTAGACCTAATCCTCAATACTAGGGAAGAAGTCTACTCTTGCTTTAGTCAACCATCTCTTTAGTTTGTCAGACTTTAAAATGTAGATGGACGGCCAGATGATGGAGGGACATGGGATTGTGTCTAATTTTCTCACCCTCACATTGGAACAAGGGGCCTCTCGAGTGCCTTTTACTCAACACTTGTAAATTATTATCTTGTTGATCAATGTGTCCGTCAAGAGAGTTGGAGTCGTCTGCACTTGTTTTTCTGGGAGTACACCGGGGTGTGTCTTTTCTGAGTATCTAAGATACCTTCGACACCCAGACTTGTATCGCTTACGATGTAGGGCCCTTTTTGTGGTGTCAGCCCGACTCCTTGGTCCTAATTAGCGCTTGGTCCAAGTGGACACTTTGAAAATTTTGGGAGCGCTCGCCATTGGTGGAAGCTCATTTGGAATTGACTTTGATTTTAGAGCTTTTCTTTAACATTTCATTTCTTTTGTTGGCTAGCTCCACTGCTTTTACCAAGAGATTGGCGCACACTGATCAACAAGTTTCTTTAAGTTTCATCACACCCTGGCACTTTTAGGTAAATATCAAGAGATAGCATATGAATCTTGTTCACATACTGGCTAGGGTTTTGCTGACACTCAGGTTTTCTGAAGCCTTCATTAACTTTATCCCATCCTCGAATATCCTTAGATCAGGTCTAAAGTTAAATCCATGGTCATAGTTCCTCAAGTGATATCTCATCTCAGCTCATCAATCATGCAGTTGTGGAAGTGACTGTGCTGATCATATTTTCTTGAAAGTAGAGATTAAGAGTGCAATATAGCACTCAAATCTTTCAAACCAGAGGAGTGTGGATATTTAAGTCATGAAAACCCTAATGACTAAGGTATGTTAACTCAGACTCTCTAGATCCCAGAGATCCAGTGTCCTCAAATTCCTCAAGCCTTGCGTGAGTGTGAATGTGTCAGGAAAACACCAACTCCATGGGTTAGTGAATTTTTGTGTGATTTTTGATTTTTGCAGATTTTTATGGGTTTTATAGTTTTTTTTTGTCGGAGAGACAATGACTGACCCAGGCTCAAATAAATAAAAGTATCCACTCTCAGCCAGTATGGGTGTAAGTGCGGGTCGAGACCCGTGATCCTTAAGGACGGTGCCATATGCGGTGTCCTTTAAACCACCCACTCTGCTAAGGGAGACCGAGGTTCCCTCACTGAAAATGTTTACTAAGCCTAGTAGTCAGAGCCAAATTCCGAAAAACATTTTTAATTTTTCATTTTTTTTTTGAAAAAGGGTTATTTACAAAGATTAATCCCTCAAAATTTTAATTTTTACAGGATTTTACTCAGTTCACTAGTTTACCAAAACCCAGCCCGAAAATTAAAAAGTTTTAAAAACGCGAGCTAAGGCTAAAGTAATATACAATAATATACGGTATACCACCCTATACTTAAAATTTGCTATGTCCTCATAGCACAAGTGCCATGAAGCCAAGGCTCGGTTCAAGTACAGGGAGATATAGCGGAACTGAGGAGGAGAGTCCCCCTATACTTAGGCCAAAATTGGCCTAAGTACAAGAAGACGGGACGAGGGAAGGAAGAGCAGGCAGGTCACCCCTATACTTAGGCTACAAATAGCCTAAGTAAGGTCTGTGTTAGGGGGGGTTTATGAAGAATATATATACACACACAGAGAGAGAGAGATAGAAATATACAGGGGGTGGGTGGGGTGAGTATGTGCAGTGTAGGTGTGAGTGTGTGGGGGGGGGGATTTTTTTTTTTTTACAAAATGCAATTCTGAAAATAAATATGCAGATGCAAGTTTTTTTTTTTACAACATGCAATGCAAAATTTGACTGATAAAAATCTTAGAAATCTTCACGGCTTCTTTTGCGGCCTCTTCAGCTGAAGCTCCCGACTTCGCGCCTCCATGACGATCAGGCGTCCCCGATTTTCATGGGCCCTGCCACAAAAGAGAAAAGTTAGAACTCCGAGAAATTAAATCAGCAAAATAATGCAAAGAAATGATGCATGAAATTAGGACCAAGAAATTATTGAATTAATTAAAAAAAATCAAAATTCAAAAATTAAGCAAAGTCGTATCCCCGGCAACGGCGCCATTTGATGAACGTAAAATTCGCCTCGATAATAATGATGAATTAAGTCGTAGTACAGGAGGCGAATTTTGTTCAGCAAAAACCACAGTCTATGAATGCTGTGGAATATTTGTGCTTGGCAAGTGTACCAAGGTCGAACACAAGGATACAGCTGCTTAATTATGGCTTTTGAATTTTGATTCTTGAAGTTCAACGTCAAGTAATCTCAATTTCAGGTCCATATGCAATTTATGATGCACGATGATATTTACAAGGCGATGCCATGATGCATGTATTTTTTAGATATTTTTATGCAAGTTAAAGTGATGCATGGGCAAACAATGCAAAGAAACATGCATGATGAATCAAATGCTACAATTATGCCCTAAAATAAGAGCAACATAATATAGAATGAAGTTAGAGCCATTTTGAACACATCATTAAAAATCGGTCATGAAATCAAGCAAAACAAGTAGAGCTAGGTCCCATTTTAACATAAAAATTCACTTAATTTAAAACATTGTCAAATGAGACAAATAAGTATGCTAGATTGTAGAGGACAAAACAAGGATCAAAACGACACTAAAATCATGCAATTTGGACCTACGATGCTCAAGTTATGCTAAAAACAGTGCAAGGGCATAAATGTAATAAAAATGCAAGAAAAATAAAGGATAATTATTGCATTTAGGTCCCTGGAGGGACCTAAATGCAAATAGAGAAAACCGCCTGGGCCTGGATGAAATTTTCCCTTATGCGCGGGGGCCTTTTTATAATTTTGAAAACCTTAGTGGGCCTCCCTGTAAATTACCCCAGGCGCGCACGTGAGGCACGCGCCTGGAGGACCGAAGTGTAAATACTTGAAACGTCAGGGTCTTCGCTGCAAATTACCCAGGCCCCCACGTGCGGTGCATGTGAGAGCCTAGGCTCGGGAGGCTGGCTGAGGCTCGGGCCACGTGGCGACATCTGGTGGCTCGGTCCGCGGTTCGGAAGCTCCGAGCCTATAGCTTTGGCAAGTGGTTCGGCACTCCACGTGGCATCATCCTGGCCGTCCGATCCAAATGATCGGACGGCACCTGTACTCTCTTCTCTACCGCGGCTCACCGGAGGAGGCGGGGCTCCGGTGAGCATCCTAGAGCTCCGCCCGCCTTTTCATTAGCATCTGAGCGTCGATGAAGTTTGCTGGAGGCATGGCGAGGGTCCTGGAGCTCAGGCGAAGCTCCAAGGGTGTCTGGAGCTGCTCGGCAAGGCGAGGTCATCGGAGGAAGAGCTCGAGATCGGCGGGGCGAAGCGAGCTCCGATCAGTGAAGGGAAGGGACCTGCAGATGTTAGTGTAGCCGAAGCGTGAAATGTGCGAGTGGTTGTGAGGTGAGTGGTCGGCCGTGGGGGCGTCGAGAGTGGTGGCCGGAGACTCTTTCGCCGCCGGAGCAGGTGAAGAGGGGGGTCGGTACGGAGGTGGTTCTGGAGAAGGGGAAGGGGGTCGGCGAAGGTGACTGATGGTGGGTGAAGCTTTGGCGATGGTCAAACGAGGATGAAAGGGGTTGAAGGTGGCGTAATTAATCGGAGAAAATAAGGAGAAATAGAGATGAAAATCTCCTCGCCGGAGCGAGGAGTTGGCGGGGGAAATGGCCTGGGGATGAGCTCATCGGAGCTCAGGGGGTCGTCGCCCAGCCTGCACGGCCTTGGCAGGGAGCTCGGAGGTGGCCGGAGCCACCGCTACTCGGCGGCGGAGCGCCGAGGGTCGACACCGGCAAAAAGCCATGATCGCCTCGACGTTCCGCCCCTCCGCTGTCACCGGAGGGGCGGAGGAAGCTAGGGTTTAAGCCAAAATGGTGGACGATGAACTCCGGTGACGGGGGAGGGTTTAAATAGGCGGAGGGGGTTGGATGTTACAGTGGTGGAGGAGCGTTTTGGAGCGAGGTTTTAATGGAGCGGGAGTGATGGCGAGGGGATTTGATGAAGGAGCGAGGATGGCGGAGGAACGGGGAAGGTGATGGTGGCGTTACATCGAGGGGGGAGGGTCCAAGGAGCCTTCCAAAAATGGAAGGGGGCAGTGCGCGAGAGACTCGTAACGCCTGGGAACGGGGGTTTCGGAGGTGGAAGACGACCTCCTGACCGTTGGATCTAGCGATCCAACGGCTGAGGGTGAGGCGCGTGTGGAGGGTCGCGATCAGATCATTAGATCTGATCGGATGGCTGAGGGTCGAGCGCGAAGGAGCGGCCCAGATGGAAAGCTGGCGAGATCCAACGGCGAGGGTTTGAAGGAGGACGTGGCACAAGCAGAAGCGTTGGATTAAACTAGGATCGGAGGGCTATGGTTAAGGGGTGACGTGGCGCGAGGCAGGCTGTAGGATAGGGCAAGGATCCAACGGCCATAGATGAGGCGGGGTTGGGTGGCTTAGATCTGATCTGGGGATCAGATCGGGCGGCTGAGGAATGAAGCGGGTTGGACGGCTGGGATGGGGGCGATTGGAAGGGGATCTGACGGCCCAGATGGGGCGCCAGATGGCGGGAAGGAGAGCGGTCCACGTGGGCGGCCCAGGGGGCGCCACGTGGCCCAATCAGAATAATTCAAAGAATAATTACAAAGAAAATAAGAAAAGAAATAGTTAGAGGCCGAATTTGGAAAAAGTCAAAACATGAAAGTTGCTCGTCTCGACGAGATCTACAACTTTCATGTTGGGCAAAAAGGCAAAAGAGGTCATTTGTACAAAAGCTATTTTTGGGGGTATTTTTAAGGGGATAAAAACACCGATTTTGTGGTTTTGAGTTGTTTTCGTATTTTTTAGTGGTTTTAAAGGTCAGTGAATTATAGACAACTTATCTACCTAATTTTTAGGGGTTTTGAGTTATAAAATAATTACAGAAAAATAAGGACAATTAAAAACAAAATAATTAAGGGTTAATTATACACAATATTGTACAAGATAAAAATAGAGTTTTAGAGGTGATTTTTATTGGTTTGTTTAAGCAGGGATTTTAATACGGAGTTCTTAGCATGATGAATACGAGATTCATCAGTGGGGTAGTTGCGTTCATGGTTCTTCAACTGTCGTGACGCATACGCCACAACCTGTCCACGCTGCATTAACACCGCACCCAAGCCCTCCTTGGAAGCATCCGTGTACACGGTGAAATCTAAGGTACCAGAAGGAAGGGTAAGGATGGGCGCAGAAGTCAATCGCTCCTTCAGCGTTCGAAAGCTCAACTCACATTTGTCACTCCATACAAATGGCACATCCTTTTGCGTCAACCGGGTGAGGGGTATAGCCAACTGGGAGAACACTCTAACAAATCTCATGTAGTACCCGGCGAGGCCAAGGAAGCTACGAATCTCTGTAACCGTCTTGGGCCGCTCCCAAGACACCACTGCCTCTATCTTGGCGGGGTCAACTGACACCCCTACTCCAGAAACCACGTGGCCAAGAAACGCCACCTCAGAAAGCCAAAACTCGCACTTGCTGTATTTGGCATATAACTGGTGCTCTCGGAGCGTCTCTAGTACGACGCGGAGATGAGACTCATGCTCGTATTCATCATGAGAGTAGACTAGAACATCATCAATGAACACGATCACAAATCTGTCCAAATGCGGACGAAAGACCCGGTTCATTAAATCCATGAATGCGGCAGGTGCATTCGTGAGTCCAAATGGCATCACCAAGAACTCATAGTGGCCATATCTGGTGCGGAATGCAGACTTCATTACATCGGCCTCCTTGATCCTCAATTGACGATATCCTGACTGCAGGTCAATCTTAGAGAACACTGCTGCTCCCTGCAACTGGTCAAATAGATCATCTATCCTAGGAAGTGGGTAACGGTTCTTGACCGTTCTCTTGTTCAATTGCCTGTAGTCTATGCATAGCCTTAGGGATCCATCCTTCTTCCTCACGAACAGGACTGGGGCTCCCCATGGTGACGTACTGGGGCGGATGAATCCCTTTTCCAACAGCTCCTGCAACTGTACCTTGAGTTCCTTGAGCTCAGCCGGTGCCAACCTGTATGGAGGGATAGAAATCGGATGTGTATCTGACAATAGTGTGATCTCAAACTCTATCTCTCGTACTGGTGGTAATCCAAGCAGTTCATCTGGAAATACATCAGGGAACTCACACACAACTCTGACATCCTCTATCATATGATCCTGTGTCGCTGAGTCTACCACGTAGGCAAGGTAGCCTACGCAACCTTGGGCAAGAAACTGTTGTGCCCTCAAGGCGGAGATGCACTCAATCCTGCCCTCAGATGTGCATCCATCGAACTGAAATGGCAGCACTCCAAGTAAGTGGAAGACCACCGTCTTCCCAAAACAGTCCAGGCACGCATGGTGCTTCTCTAACCAATCCATGCCCAGGATGATGTCAAAATCCTCTAACTGTATCAACAACAAGAATGCAAGCATCTCATGTCCACCTATCTGTACACACACATCCTCCACTGCCTGGCGGATAATGAACAATTGGCCCCCTGGACCCTTGATGTAGTACGGGGAAGCAACTTCCATCACTGACTTGCCCAATGTGGGCACCATATGATGTGCAAGAAAGGAATGTGTAGCCCCTGAATCAAACAGTGCATGTAAAGGCGTCCCATGAGCTGAAATCATACCTTTGACGATTGATCCAGAAGCGTGGGCCTGCTCTTGTGTTACTGCATTCAACTGTCCTCGCCGTGGTGCACTAGATCCAGCAACACTGACTGTCTGTTGTGGGGCTCGCTGGAAGTCACGTCCTCCTCGACGGGATCCTGATCTCTGAAGCTGGCTGGAAGACCCAGTTGGTCTTCCACTCTGTTGCTGCTGCGCGCCTGAGATGCTGGTACGCAAAGGGCATTGGGCCTTGAAGTGGCCCGACTGTCTACAAAGGTAGCAAGTACGATTGTCTGCCTGTGACAAGCTCCCACCAAAAGCGGAACTGCCGCGCCCAAGTCCACGGCTCTGTGTCTGTGTAGGGAGGAGAGAAGAAACTGAACTGCGTCCTTCCAAGGCTTGTCCCAAGGTAGGCGATGGTGCGAACCTACTAGTGGATGGTGTCGCCGCTGTCGGGTGGTGGCGACGGTCTCTACGGAACCGAGAGAAGTCCCGACGCGCAACTCGGCTAGGCTGGGGTGGAGGTAACTGAGACTGACCCCCATGTAATCGACGTTGTGTAGCCTCCCACTTTGTCGCCTTCGCAGTAACCTCCTTAATGGAGGTAAGGTTCAAGGTGGAAAGTCTGTCCTGAACCTCCTCGCGCATCCCTCGAATGAACTTTTGCAAGTTCTCCTGAGGGTAAGCAGTCGTAGCAGGGAATGGCGAGATAACTCTGTATATCGGATCATGTACTCTTGGGCCGTCATCGACCCCTGTGTCAGTTCAGCAAACTCTCTCCTCTGATCCTCCACCCAATGGTCCGGGTAGAACTCTTCACGGAACTCGTCAAAGAAGATCTCCCAAGTGATGGGCTCGGTCAAGTGCTCCTTGGTGGCATTCCACCACCGCTCAGCATACCCTGCAAGAGAGTACTCAGCAAAAGATACCCAAGTATCCTCAGGCGCACGTATCATCCTCAAAACCTTGGACACCTCTGACATCCAAAGCTCAGCATCGTCAGGAGTGGTAGTACCGAAGAACTGTGGTACCGCCGCTCGTTGGTATGCTGCATAGGTGCTCTGATGCTTCTGCAAGGCATCCGTATCTTCTGGCTGCTCAGGATCCATAGAGAACGACAAGTCGACGCTCTCCTCCCCATCGTGAGAGGGACGGTAGGAGGAGGAGTCCTGCTGCTGGAGTCGCTGCTCAAGTGCCTCTTGGGCGCTGCTGGATCCCTTGCACCGCCTGTACAAGGAGAGCCAACTGCTGCGCCACATCCTGGTCTACGCGCGGTGGCATGGTTCTGCATAAAGAACCAAGGCATTAGTATTTGCTTTTCTTGAGAGAGACATTATGAGAGACATGTGGACATGGTTGTAATCGTGTTATTCTCCTACGGGTTTATGTTGGGTCAGAAGACTTCAACACTATCAAATATTCGAATACCAATGAGGAATAATATACATGGAAGGGAATGGAGTACCACTGCTCTGATACCAATCTGTGACGTCCCTAAGATCCGGGTACTCGGCAAACCAATTCCACGCATACACATTCCCACATTCGAATACTTGACATACTCATAAACAAGAGAAATAGCACAATTTACTAAATTTTTAAAATATTCTTTTCCATCCATGACCTGTTCACAATTAGATTCCATTGATCATTTCCATGTCCACAAAATATGCATGTAAGCATAAATAAAGATGTCCACAATTATACATATTACATGCCATGTCTCTCAACAAAAATGATACAAGTAAAGAGGGATAGTAAAACTACTGACAACTATACCACAAAAAGTGTCGTAACGCTGCACAAAAAGGTGATAGTGCCTCCAACAATCACTGCTGCGAACCTGCGGATCCACACGTAGGTACGTTATGAGAAAAGTTGCCCAATACGATTTAAACAAAACTACACAAAAACATGCAGGATATAATTAAATTGTGTGCAAAAGAACAACTGTATAACTGATCTCACAAAGAATTATAATTTTTATTTTTTTCTATTGTTGATCTGGATATGGATATGAGTAACCAAGCTTCGTGGATAACAACGCATACTAACTAAATTTCCAACTCGCCATTCATCGCGACAACCCAATCCTCCTTATGCACAGGAGATTTATATTCCATTCCCAACTTCATTAACCCAATTTCCCGGAACTCCCCTCTTAGCGATCCCACTCGGAATACCGACCAATGTGGCCTACATTGGCATGTACACGAGTGTTAACTCTAAGTGACAAGCAAAACACTAGCCGACCAACCATGACTACTTGGCCCGCGCTCGAGCACCGGGCTAAAGCGCGCAAGTGCCGAGGCCAACACCGTCAGATTAGCACCTCGGTGTGCCAAGCAACATGTCCCCCAACCATCGCAGCTACAATGGCAGTTGGGATCGCGGTCAACTAGGCTTCTATCCGGGGCCCCAAGGGTGCATGCCCCTCCCTTGACGGCGCCTACTTCATCTACCCATAGAGTCATAAGAAGGTCTTACAAAATTCTTCGAAGGATTCCAAAACATTTGCATAGCAAGTAGTATGACTTCTCATATGAAACATCACTTGTGACACATTTATCTATGCAATATGATTTTATACTAAATTCAATATCTACAGATGGCGGAGAACAGATGCCCCTTCTAACCTTGGCTCTCTGATCTGGTAGAAAGACTAGTACGGTATAAATTAGGATGGACGAACTTTTATGTTTGCTATTGCTTACCAGGTCTCTTGGCTTTAAGGTTGGCTAAACATGAGCTCAACAATGGATTGGAGTTTAACAACGTAGCATTTGATTTTACAATAAAAGGAAACACGGGTTGCATTTGGTTTTGTAAGGATGCTGCACTAACTGGTCACACTATAACAACTGTGGAAAATAAAACATGGCAGACCCCATCCTTATGTCATTTGGCAAATGGATATATATTCAGAAATGTATGGATTTGAAATCAAGATGGGCACCGTTGTAGCAAATGCTCCATGCGTGGTAATAATTTAATTGGAATCCAAAGTTCACTTTCTCTTTTTTTTTATAACCCACACAACCAGTATGTCATTTGGGTTGAAATGATGAAATCCGTTGTAGTAGCAGGTCATACATTATCTCAGACACTTGTTGACTATTAGGAATTAATTCACACATCATAGTTTGAAACATAGATCAAGGATTGAATTCGATTTGTGTGTAGATAAGATCACCATTTGGTTATAGTAGACACAGGGCACCTGCAGATGTTCGCTACTGGCAGTAACCAAAAGTTACACATAAGGATGTGAAGGAAGATGAAATATTGTACCGTGCCTACATAGTTTAGTGGTTCTTTTGATGTGGATCCACATCCGGATACCTATCTTCACAAAACTTCTATGCACGATAATGTGCAACCTATACAAAACAGACTTACTACTACTTTGAAGATCATTAAAATCTTACACCGAACAGAAATCCTTCGGTTTCATGCGTGATCAAGCCATGTGGTTCTTATAAAATGCATGGAATCCGGCAGCAAGGAGGGAGGGATAACGTCGTACATATGAAGAGGACAAAATCACAGTTAAATGAATAAATCCGGACACAACATATATGCGGAAATAGCGTGGAACCCGCAGCAAGAGGAAGGAGGATCGTACCTTCTCTATGCGAGCACGGCTTCGGGGCGTCGATTCAAGGCACTCCGGCGAGCTCCGATGAAGTTTGTGTGAAGGAGAGGGAAGAGGAATGGGGCTGGAGGTCGAAGGGAAGAGAGTTTGGGCGACTTGGGCGAGGTTACGAAGGAGAAAGGGCTGGGTATATGGGTCCGACCCGGATTCGGATCCGGATTCGGATCCGAATGTGACATGTACCCCTCCTCACTAAAATGGTCATAACTCGGGCTCCCGAACTCGGATTTTCGCATTCTTGGACTCGTTGGAAAGCTAACGACGAGCTCTACACAATGGACTACTCAAATAAAATTTTTGAATACTGGAATAAAAGTAGATTTGCAATTTAGCCCAGATCCAGCTGGATTTGCATTTTAGTCCCTGTTCGGGCTTCGGGGGTTTCACACCAAGACAGTATAGACCCATAAGTAATCTTTCCCTCCCTTATGAACCACCCGAACATGGAGACAAGGATAGCTCCTCCCAAGCTGAGATCAACCAATACTCTTTATCGGATTCGATCACTCATTTACCATCATCAGTAGCTGGTTGTGTGATCCCAATACCTTAGGTCATGTTCGGTTCAAGGGGTAAACTCCCCTCGCCTCATTTTTTATCTCTCCTATGTGGGTCCCACTTTTACCTTTTTTTAATACAATAAATAAATCAATTCTCTTTTATCAATTCATCAAAAAATAATATATTATACCATCATATCAAATAAAAATTGTAAACTACTCTACTTCTACTTACTTTTCCAAACTTCAATACAATCACATCACAATAACTACTCACTTTTTCAAACTTCAATACAATCATATCACAACAAACCCACCCCCAGTTTAACCCTCTATCCAAATACCAAAACATAAAAACGGGTTACCCCCGACCAGTTTAACCCACCTTGACCCACATACCAAACGCACCTTTAAGGTTAACGAATGAGATCTCCTCGTTACATGCAAATGCTAAGAGCAATATTACATCGATTGGTAATGCCATATCCTTATATACAAGTACAATGAGATCCCTATTTGAGGCGGCATGCCTCGTCAGGCAACTTTACGATGAGGTCACAAAACCAAGCTCTACAATGCATATGGTGGAAACGGACGGACTAGGATCCAAGCCATCTTAACAACCATCTCTAGAAGCAAGGAATAGCTCATATCACACTCTCCCACAATCTCAACCTCAAGGTAAATGCCTGCAAGTTCCAACAAAATGCTCACCACAGAAGGACTCCATTACAGCAAATTTAACATTTCTGGATGTAATTGCAATGTGAAAGCTTAAGAACCAACTGTACTAATCAGTACAGCATTTCTGTCTGTAAGTTGAAATCAACAGCACGTTAGCTGATGCTATCCATCTGAAGTCTAACAGTGCCGTGAGCATGTCTTTGGCCTCAAGCAATGCCATGATGGGACTCGAGACCCCCTCGACCCGCCTCGACTCTCCACGTGGGGATTTCGCTCTATTACCATTTTTAGGAAAATAAAAAAATGTCGGGCAAAAGAAAAAAGGGAAAATGAAAAGGAGAGAGTAAACTTCAGTGAATAAGAACTAAACTTCTTCACTAACAAAGATTCATCAATATTACAGTAAATAATCAAAATGGAGAAGGAAGAAAAATAAAGCTGGATACAACACTGCAAATTCGAAAGAATGGTGGGAATTTTATCCCAAAAAATCAACAAAAACAAGTATGCACTTTTGAAGGCTAACTCTATACCATGTACTCTTTACGTTCGCAGATATCCTCCTGGTTTCTTGTGTTTTGTGTATTCCAGTGCTCTTTCTACATGCACCGTAATCTTCACATCCTAGCTTCTGGAAAGAGGAGAGAAAGAGTTTCCTTAGTCACAAGTTTAAGGTCTAAGATTGGATGTGGAGAGAGATAAAAGCAGCAACAAAAAAGCTGATTTCTGTTATTTTCCAGGATGCAAATAGATCAAAACTTGTCCACCCGAAGGAGGATTGGTTATCTCGAGATACAGATCAGATTTTCTGATAAAAAGGGAGCAATACAATTCCACACCTGTTTTTCTAGCAGGAAACAATGACAAAGTCGCAATCTCTTTTCTGGAGGCAACCAGAAACCGCAACTTCAGAAATTAGAAACAAGATGCATGCATTTATAGTCATGAATAATAAGCCAGGCCTACAAAAAAACATTCTGAAAAAAAAAATGAAAGTGCCTCTGATCGAGGGTGACCGATCGCATATTGGATAAAATCAAATTGATCAAATACAAACTCTAAACTGAAGTTTCTACTTTCAGTAGGTTTGCGTACTTCTCACTTCAGTCCTTTATATGTTAAACCTATCATGTTAGTTTTTCTGTCAACTACTACAAACATTAGATTAATGATGAAACATGAGATGCCAGGTTTTTGTCTGTTTCTTTGCTTTTAAATCATCATCACTTGAAGGTGCTAAGAAATCATATACGTGCATACTTTCCATAGTACAAAAGAACATGAAAGAAAAGAAGAAGAGAAACGGATCCTCACTTGAATCATGCTTTTAATACCTATCTGTTAAGATATTGTGGTTATATTACAGTATTTATGTTATCTAGTCTTTTATCTGTAATTTACCCATAGAGCTTTTCTCTTATATAAGAGAGCTCTAGGGTTTCATAATAAACAACTCTTGATTTTCCCTCAACATGGTATCAGAGCGACGGTCCTAGACCGGAGCCTGTGCCCTAGTTCCTGGTCCCCACCAATAGCCTTTCGGTCGGCGCCACCTCTATTCGCTCGAGCACCCCACGTGCCTCCGCCGCCTCCTGCAAGCCCCACAGTCGCCTCCTGCACGCGCGCGCCTGAGCCCTCCTGTGCGTGCGCGTGAAGCCTTCCCGTCGCACAGGGCGCGCGCGTGCGTGAGCCCTCCTGTGCGCGCGAGCCCTCCTGCGCGCGAGTCCTCCTGTGCGCGCGAGCCCTCCTGTGCGCCCTCCTGTGCCCTGTGCGCCCTGAGTGCGTGACCGGGTTGTAGTCCTACGTTATGTGCGCCGCTTCTTCTGTGCTCTAACTTCTTCATGCGGGTCTCGTGCACCAGTGTACTTGTCTTTCCCGCGTGCATGTGAGCATTATAGTCTAGTCCTTCCAAAGAAAAGAAGAACTTCAAGGCATGGAAGGGGTTGTGGAATAAGTCTACGTCCACGACCACCTTCATTTATGTCCAAGTAGACATTCTTGTCTAAGCCTCTTGTAGTCCCAATCTATAGAAATCGTTGTCATCATGTCTGACAACAAGGTGGATGTTCCATCCTCGGGTGCCTTCAAAGGTTCAGCACCCATTGCTAAGATGGATGGAACCAATTATGAACTGCAGGCCATGCAGTTCATGAGATTGATGCAGTGTAATGGCAAGAAGCACATCCTCACTACAGAGGAGCCAAGTGACAAGACTGGGATACACGCCTCATGGGAGGCAGATGATGCGTATGCTCAAGTTTGGCTATCCGGGATTGTTTCCACGGAGATAGCCAATGATATACTAAGCCAGCCTACTGCAAAGGCTATGTGGGACATTCTTGCCGCGACTTATTCTCAGCAAAGAATGAGTCTAAGATCCTCCAGCTCCAGCATGATATTTTCACGTCAAAGCAGAATGGTCGTCCGCTTCACACCCTCTATACTTCTCTGAGGGGTATGTTCGAGAGGCTGCATGGGTAAATATCTTTGACTGCTACACCAGAACAGCTTAAAGCATATAGGGACTCTGTGATGACTGGGGTATTCCTTGCAGCCCTGGATCCGGAGTATGATGCAGCTCGTGCCCAGATCCTTACTGATGCTACGATACCTCCGATGGAGGAGGCATATCGGAGATTGAGCAGACTATCCATATCCTCTGGTAGTACCGTACAGCAACAGACATCTTCAACGATGGCAACTTCACGTGATAAAGGCAGCCATATAGCATATCGTGGTCGAGGAAGTTCAAACCGTGGTAGAGGAGGTGGTGTCGCGGTCGATCATGCACTTTCTGTCACAGGACATGTCATTCTGAGGAGACCTGCTATTCTAAGCATGGGTTTCCAGCGTCAGCCAGAGTTGCAGAGCTAACACAGCAGACTGGGAGTTTACCTGATCAGAGGTTTGATGAGCTTGTAGCAAGACTGAGAGAGACTATGCCTGGCACATCTGGATCTACTAGTTCTCCTTCAGGATCTTCAGAGGTGGCTGCTTCTGCTTCAGCATCCACGACAGGTACGGCATTTGCCTTTACTACATGTTACAAGGCAGATCTATCAGAATGGATCATGGATTCAGGTGCATCACACCATCTCTGTGGTGACAGAGGTCAGTTTAGTGTTTTTCATCCTGTTTGATCTGGACGATCGGTTGTGATAGCTGATGGTACATATTCCCCCATCACTGGTCAGGGGGAGGTGCAGTTGACTCCTACCTTGAGACTTCCTAATGTTCTCTATGCACCTAAATTTTCAATGAATTTATTGTCAATTAGTCAAATTACCAAAGATTTATATTGTCGTGCTATATTTGATCCATCTGCTCTTGTGTTTCAGGATATACTTACGGGCAGCGTGATTGGAACTGGCCGTGAGCAAGGGGGCCTTTACAGACTTGTGCAGTCTTCATATGCTGGTGTCTCATCCTCCTTACGCACTGGGTTTGCTTCTCCGTATATGTGGCATCTGAGATTTGGTCATCTTCCTCTGCAAAAGCTGGTTCATGTTCTCCCTCAGATTTCTCCCCGCTCTACTTTCCAGTGCGAGGCCTGTCAGCTTAGGAAGCACCACCGGTCTTCTTTCCAGAGTCGTCAAAGTACGAGTAGTTATAGTCTGTTTGAGTTGTTCCATTTTGACATTTAGGGTCCTAGTCTTGTCTCTGATCATCAGGGGCACATATTTTATCTTGTTGCTGTTGATGAATTTTCTAGGCTATGTTGGGTTTTTCTTCTCAAGAATAAGTCTGATGCTGGTCCTGTTATTTAGTCTTTTATTAATGAAGTTAAGAACATTTTTTCTGCCAGGATTAAGTACATACATTCAGACAATGCTCTAGAATTCTGTACTTCTCAACTTTCTCAATTTCTTAAATCTCAGGGTATTGTGCATCAGACGTCGTGTCCTTATACCTCTCAACAGAATGGGGTGGCTGAAAGGAAACACCGTCATCTATTGGATGTCACCAGGACTCTCTTGATTCAGAGCCGTGCTCCTCATTCCTATTGGGGAGATGCGGTTCTAACTGCTTGTTACCTAGTGAATCGTATGCCTTCTTCTGCGTTAGGGGAAAAGGTCCCGTTCTTGATTGCGTTTCCCGAGAAGGATCTTTTCTCGCTTACGCCTCGTGTTTTTGGATCAGTTGCGTTTGTTCATCAGTCCTCTCCTGGTCTTGACAAACTTTCCCCCAGATCAGTTAAATGTGTGTTTGTTGGGTATTCCAAAACCCAAAAGGGCTATCGTTGTTTTGACCATGTTCGACGACGGTATTATGTCAGTGCTGATGTCACCTTCTTTGAGTCTATTATGTATTTTTCCCCCACAGGCGACAAGCTTGCTTCTTCGGAGGATGGTGAAGATATTTATATGCTTCCTCCTCCGTCAGTGATAGGTCCTCCTCCATCACCTCTATCACCTCTACCACCACCGCCACCGCCGCCACCACCACCTTCGTCGTCTCCTATATTCTTTCCACAGGTCTACCAGAGAAGGCCTCCGGCTCAGGCGCCTCCTCAATCACCCAGCACGCCCGAGGTATGTCTTGATTATTTGAGTTCTTCTGATGGCACGGGTGATTTGATTGCACAAAATGAGCTTTAGGGTGTCGATGATACTTCTACGGCCAATATTGATGATTTGGATATCCCTATTGCAATACGGAGGCAGAAGCGAGCACGTACGATGAACCCCAAATATGGAGTGGACTTTGATTCTCATGTTTCCTTGGAATGTCTATCCAAGGACTTTTAGCATTTTGTTGTAGGCTTGTCTGCTGTACAGATACCGCGCTCGTATCAGGAGGCCCTGCAGAGTAGCCAGTGGCGTTTGTCCATGGAGGAAGAGATGGCAGCATTACAATCGCGTGGTACATGGAGTGTTGTTCACCCTCCACCAGGTGTGTCTATTGTTGGTAGCAAATGGGTATTTACTGTGAAGCAGTGTGCTGATGGTACAGTTGATCGTTACAAGGCCAGATTGGTTGCTCGTGGGTTCACCCAAACATATGGGGTGGACTATCATGACACGTTCTCACCTGTGGCATGCACGTCATTCTAGCTTACGGATTCTTATTTCTGTTGCTGTAGTGCGAGATTGGCCTCTCTTCCAGTTGGATGTCAAAAATGCTTTCTTGTATGGTGATTTGCAGGAGGAAGTTTACATGCAGCAGCCTCCTGGGTTTGCTGCTGAGGGGAGTCCAGTATGGTGTGTCGTCTTCATAAGGCCATTTATGGTCTTAAGCAAAGTCCGAGGGCATGGTTTCGAAAGCTCTCAGAATTAATTGAACAGAAGGGGTTTGTTAGATCTACAGCAGATCATACTCTCTTTGTAAAGAGAGACCAACGAGGTTTTGTAGTCATCTTGGTTTATGCTGATGACATTGTTATCACTGGCAGTGATGCACAGGGAATTGAGGCAGCAAAGGACTTCTTTGGACATCAGTTTGTTACCAAGGACTTGGGTATGCTTCGTTACTTCCTAGGACTGGAATTTGCACGAAATCAACAAGGTATGGTTATGACACAAAGGAAGTATGTTACTGATCTTCTATCTGAGACAACAATGACAGGATGTAGATCAGCGACTACCCCAATGGATCCTAATGTTAAGCTTCATGATGATGGATCTGAGGAGGTGGATAAGAGACGCTATAGAGAACTGGTAGGGAAATTGTTGTATGTTACTATTACCAGGCCTGATATAGCATTTGCTGTGAATAAAGTAAGTCAGTTCATGGAGCAACCCAGGCAGACGCATATGGATGATGTGTTTATGATTCTGAGATACTTGAAGTCATCTCCAGGTGCAGGTCTTTTGTTTAAGAGAGACATGTCTCTCTTAGTTACAGGGTGTGCAGATGCGGATTATGCTGGATGTCCTAATGACATGAAGTCTACTTCAGGCTTTATTGTATTTATTGGTAGCTCGTTAGTCTCATGGAAGAGTAAGAAACAAACTGTTGTTGCTCGATCCAGTGCAGAATCAGAATATAGAGCTATGGCCCAAGGTAGTACTGAGATGATGTGGGTCAAATCTGTCCTCACCGATTTAACGATCGACGTACCTCTTCCTATGCAACTTAACTGTGATAATCAGGCAGCCTTATTTATAGCTAACAATCCTGCATTTCACGAAAGGACAAAGCACATTGAGGTAGACTGTCACTATACTCGTGACTTGATCCAAAAGGGACTTATCTCAACATCCTATGTTGCATCCGGAGATCAGATTGCAGATATGTTTACAAAAGCTCTGGCTAGAGGTCCTTTTCATCATTGTTGTTCCAAGCTGAGCATGATAGATATATATGCTCTAACTTGAGGGGGAGTGTTAAGATATTGTGGTTATATTACAGTATTTATGCTATCTAGTCTTTTATCTGTAATTTACCCATAGAGCTTTTCTCCTATATAAGAGAGCTCTAGGGTTTCATAATAAACAACTCTTGATTTTCCCTCAACACTATCGAAAATGACATTTAGCAGGAACAACACACCTGCCTCCTATTTTCTAAACCAAATACTACATATTCCATCATGAGTACACACCCAACCTATTCAAAGGTGGAATAAATCGTACCAGTGCAGCATTCCGTGTTCTATGATTCCCTGTTCCGTTTTCCTCCATCTGGCACAATCTTAGAAGAGGTAGATGGATTGTTGAATGATGACACACTGATTCCCAGATTTTCTGCATAATCATTCCAACATAACACTTACCCTGATTATACAAATAAATAGACCATCTACTTCTCCTTAATTTGCACTGCTAGGCTTTAATTCAAGAACCTGTAGCTGGTGAAATTTCTTTCCATTTGGATCCCCCCAATTATTCAAATGAAATTCTCCTCCAAGCTATATAAAATGCAGATAGAGTAATATTGATTGAAATTTTGTGGACTGAATTAAGTTCAGCTTCTCCATTTCCAACTTCCCCAAATTTCGGCAAATGAATAACAATGAAAGAGAGAGACCTTATTACTCCACTGTTTTACGACTAAAGATTCTATTTTGCTTTAAAAATACACCATCACGGGCCTAGATGAGAGCTGTTGCCAAGAAAACTAGCCCGAAAACTTGTTGGGTTTAGATGAAAATGGGCCCATTAACAACCAGTTATGCATAAGCCACAGTTGCCAACCAGTAGACCCTGACTGCAACGGCGCACTCTCACTATATGAGTACTCAATCTGGGACTATGGTTGGAGTGTTACATAAACAAATAGTGAGCAACGAAAGAAAGGAACAAAGGACTCATGTCACCCATTTGTTCAACCCTTGGAGTAATAACTTATCCAGAAGTAAGCTCACAGTAAGAACTACTTATCCGTCTGAACCGATTACCGGATGTAACTACCTTTTATCCTGTGTTCCAACTAACTATCCTGCAAAAAATCTTTGGTTGCAGAATTACTCGGAAGTAACATGTCAAAATTGCATTGAACATAGGGGAGCCCTCCAGAGTCCAGGAGTTACCCGTTCAATATGTTTGAGGGATTAAAAAAAGATGTGTTACCACAAACAAATCATAGTAGATGATATAATCATGATGTAATCGCAATACTGTTTATTATAAAATAAATCTCTCCTATGATGGACCAGTAAATGTAACGGAGGGATGATTCCAACAATAATAAGTCCCGCTTATTCCTCAACCCTCGATTACGTCCCCCATTCCTCGTTTCCCAAACCTTTGTATTTTTGCAAATGGCTAAAGATCCGTAACAATCCCGAAAATCCCAACGTGATCTCCTAGGCTTCCCCGGCCAAATCAGATCTGATCGGGAGGGATCCGATTCGCGAGACGGAAAAAAGGGGAGGAATCCGAGGTGCTTACCGGAGGTGGAGAAGAACCAGAGGATGAGGGCGCAGAGAAGGAGGACGAAGGGGATGAGGTGGACGGCGCCCTCGGCGGAGCGCGTACGGGAGGCCTCCTTCTTGGCGACGTCGGACGACGGGTCGTACGTGGGCAGCAGCTGATCCATCTCGGAGAAGTGCATCTCCTCCGCCACGCGCGCGCTGCTCCCCGACCTCTGCATGGTGCGATCCAATCTCTCCCTTCTCCTTTTCACTCCCTCCTCTCTTCTGTTGGGGGCCGTTGGTCTCCGTTTGGGGGAGATGTGTGGGAGAGTGGGCGGTAAGTTTTGTAAGTTTGTTGGAGAGGTGGGATCTGATTGGAACGCGGAGAGAGAGAGAGGAAGGCCACTCTCTTCGTCGGGTGGTGGTGTGGAAGGGAGAGGCCGAAGAAAGATCTGGACCGTCGGATTCAGATGCATCTGTGCGAGCCTGTCTATTGATTGGCAAAGCACTGCTTTATTGGGGTACCTTGAATTGGGATGTCCGCCAGCGGCAAGAGCCCACTCATCTTAATGGTAATTATCTTTTGGGATTTTTATCTGGACCTTATAATCTTTGTCCATTACCTTCACGACCTTTGAAATAATTTAATTCTTCTTTCGGTCCTGTAAATTTGCTAACCTTTATCTCACAGACTCTGTAGTTAACTCACATCTATTTGTCCGTTAAATGTACCAGATTTCGTTAAAAAGAGGTGCATATTATCCTCTTTGTTTAACAAATTTACAAAAGATGTCATTCCTCCCCTTCCACCTCCCCTTGCGTCGTCCCCGACCTCACCCGCACCGCCCTCAACCTCCCATGCACCGTGCCGACCTGCACCTCCTTCATGACGTCGTCGACCCGCTTCTCCTTCAGGCCACCGCCGACCTGCACCTCCTCCTCCCCTCCCCGACCTCATCATGTGTCCACCTGCACGTCGCCCACCTCCCCGACCTCCTCCAAGCCACCGCCTCCTCCCCTCCAGGCCGCCGCCTAACTCCCCAATCTTGCTCAGCCTCCAACTGTCTCCTCGAGACCGTTCGCCCACCCCTGTTGGATTTCCGTCGTTGGATGACCTTTTGGAAAGAACATGGATGTGGAATATCCACCGTTGGATTTCCATTGGTTAGTTTAACTTAAGGCTAACCTAAGCAATTGACTCAAATAAAGTTAAAACTGACAGCAGGGTCCGTGGGCTAAGACGAAGCAAGTTTACGGGGTCGATGGAGGAATTAGGTTGTTTCAAAGATCGCGGAGGTAATTGGCAAAGATTATAAGGTCTGTCGGGTAAAAATCGTTTATCTTTTTACTATGCTTCTTTCTCGTTTGGTAGCAGCAACTTATCAACATCACCTTGAACATATTCTTCATCTGATCTTTTGTTCGTCTTCCTCTTCATCTTTACTTATCTTGCAATCATCTCTGACATGAATATTTTGGTACTGGTCGATTGGAAGATCATACTATAAAAAGCTTATTGTCTTTGTTTACTTTATATATCTTATATCCACCCTTGGAAGAAATCATCTTCTTTACGTGTCCTACCTTCCTTTCGGCCACCGGAACCAATGGTATAACTCACTCAAGATCTATGATAGCAGTAAATACATCTAATACATATTAAATTAACATTTGAAAATTGTAATACAGGAGAAACAATATACTATTAAATGAAACTACAACATTCTCATTGGTCATATCCATATTTAGTCTACGTCCAAAAATCAATATACACAAGTAACTATATAAATAAAGTATAACAGAAGTATATCAACAATCTCCTACTAAACTGCTTCTAAAAAAACATAATAGTGTAGTGAAGCAAATAAACTACTCAAAAGATGTGTGCACCATGTCTGCCACAACATTATCATTAACAAGATGGTAGAAAATCATACAATCATATTTCTTTAGCAACTCCATTCGTCTCCTCTACATAGTGTTCAACCTTCAATGGTTAAAATGTATTTGAGGCTCTTGTGATCTATAAAATTTTCAAACGTAAAACCATACAAGTAATGACAATCATATTTTCAATGAAAAAACTACCACCGTCCGCTCCAAGTCATGTGCAGGGTAGTTCTGTTCATGTCGCTTCAACTTTAGTGATTCATACACTACAACTGTAACGTCCCCGGGCTTAGGTCCCCGGTTCGTTATCGAGGAAAACCGGCCCTGACAACTTGTCGGGTTCGGGCCCAGATGGACCCGTTGGCAACCACCCAAAATACTTAAGCCCAAGTTGTCAAGGAGTAATCCCCGTCACTTATAAACCACACTCACACTTCATGAGTTTTAGGTATGGCACTATGTTTGGGGTTGGGTTGTTACAATCTCCCCCACTTATATTCACAACATCCTCGTTGCGACATGACCCATCACTTATTCTCAGTGATAGTGGCGGCTGCACGCTCCGTCGCTCCGGGTAGCCATTTCCTCCAACCTCTTTGTAGGGGTGGCTCCACCACTCGGGTAGCCCTTTCCACTATCAGAGAGAATTTGGCTCTGATACCATTGTAACGTACCGGGCTTAGGTCCCCGGTCCGTTATCGAGGAAAACTGGCTCTGACAACTTGTTGGGTTCGGGCCCAATTGGACCCGTTAACAACCACCCAAAATGCTTAAGCCCAAGTTGTCAAGTAGTAATCCCCACCACTTATAAACCACACCCACACTTCGTGAATTTTAGGTATAGCACTATGTTTGGGGTTGGGGTGTTACAATAACTTATCCATGTTGCATCAGCACAACGTCAAATCCATCCTTGTATGCATCCGTGCACGTCACGAAGTCCAAATACCATGCATAAGGCTGAGAATAGGGGGTAACAGTCAGTTGCTCTTTGAGCATATGGAAACTTGATTAACACTTCTCTCTCTAGATAAATGGAACGCCTTTTTGCTTCAATCGTGTAAGAGATAGAGCTAAGAGAAGTTCGTATATAGAAAAACGTTTGTAATATTCTGTTAGGCCTCGAAAGTTATGTAACCAAATTTTACCTTCCTTTAGTTTAGTTTGTCGATATTCAATGCACTATCTCATGGATATGGCCTTATTCTTCACGGGCAGAACTGATGTCGCTAATGATGCAAATGATCGCATATGGATACAAATGTTGGTGTTGATTTATCCTTATCCATTTATAATTATGAATACATATGCGGATAAAGATATTGACATATATTAAAATTATGTTAGCATATTCTAAAACATGGATACATATGTAAAAATAGATAATGATCACATCTAAATAAATATTAGAAATATTCCATAGATTAACTTAAATATACACATATTAGATGGGATACACATGATATAAATATATTAGATGTACTTATATCATAAAAATTATACCTAGTACGGTGAAAAGATGTATAAAATCATGTTATACATGATTAAAAATACATCAGCAACTATATTTATCTTTGAAATAAATATACATATATGGATACTTTTTTACAATATCAATTTGTTATCTATATCCGCATCCAATTTAAAATTAATGTGATGCATATGTCAATATAAATATAAATATAAATAAATATATATAATGGATATGGTGAATGATGAGATGTGGATATATCCACGCATGTTTACAACCCTAGATGCTGGCCAAGGTGATATAACGAGCATAAAGGATCTCTTCTCTATCATCTCCTACGGTTGTACTTTGACCTCTCTGAGTTCGACATGTGCTATAACTTGATTAAAAACACGTCGAGAAAGTCTGCGCAATCCCGACATCCTCTATCATTCGTTTGTGAACAAGTAACTGAAAACATATGACAGAAAAAACATATGTACTCATGTAATAACACTCACCGTTATGCTCTTGCGATACCCTGACTTTTTCTCTCTACTTTTATGGGGTTTTTCCCCTAATTCCACCCAAGAACTCAACAACATATGATATAAAAAAGGAGTCCCTTGTAACAACACTTTCGGTAACTCATCATATGATTAAAAACGATAAGAATACATAGGTACATGTGTTGTTATTATAGGAAAATATGGGCTTAAAATCAAGGGATTTTTACATCTATAATCCTGAGTAATTTCGCAATTACAATCATGACCCTGCATAATAGCGAATTACATGTTAAACCTCGAATAGCCATTCCATCTCACACTCATGACCCTCCGTTAGTTTTCTCCTTAACCCAACCATATCATTGGGTTAATCCAACCCTTAGCATATCCAACGGTTGCTAATTTTCCCAAAAAAAATAAAAAAAGTCTTCTTCGTCCTGACCCCCTCTCCCTCTTCCTCCTCCATCCTGCAGCCACCCACTCCATCCCTTCGCCCGCAGCCACAACCTACTCCCCTCCCCTCCGCCCGCAGGCACCCCCACCCACCTCCCTCGTCCTCCCCTTCTCCTCCCCACCCCCCTGCGCTTGCAAGCCCTCTCCTCCCCCAAGCCCCAACCCTCGGAGCACCCCCCTCCCCGCCCGCCCTACGCGCGCCTGAAGGCCCCCTCCTCCACAAGCCCCGACCCCCTGCCCCAGGAGCCCCCCACCCGTGCCTCATGCGCCTGCAAGCCCCCTCCTCCCCAAGCCCTGACTCCCTGGCCCAGGAGCCCCCCGTGCGCGCCTACAGAAGCACCCCCTCCCCGCTCGCCGCGCGTGCGCCTAAAGGCCCCCTCCTCCCCAAGCCCCGACCCCAGGAGCACCCCCCCTCCCAGCCTGCCCCACGCACGTCTGAAGGCCCCCTCCTTCCCAAGCCCCGACCCCAGAAGCCCCCCCCCCCCCCCCCCCCACACACACACACCCCTCGCCCGCTCGCCCCACGCGTGCCTGAAGGCCCCCTCATCCCCAAGCCCCGACCCCACTGCCCCAGGAGCCCTCCCCCCGCGCACCTACAAGCCCCCGGCTCCTTCTTTGGTTGCGGGAGCAGAGCCTTCTTACCACGTGCCACTTGGCCATTTCGAGCTTGCAAGCGGAAGTCCCAGCATCCCCCTGCGCAGACTACCACCTTCAGCAGCCCCCTCTCCCTGCGACCCTACCCTCCGCACCGATCACCTCCTCCAGCAGCCCTCGTCGCCTCTACCTCCCAACCCTCCCAGATGATGGAGATATAATGAGATGACATGGTTTGCAAATAAGAAATATTATTAAGGGCAACTTTGTCTTTTTTTAATGGAAACCGTCAAATATAACGTGCATCTCAAGCGGAATATAACACATGGTTATGTCATGTAAGAGTTAAGCATTACTCGGGGTTTATCATGTAATTCGCTATTATGCAGGGTCATGATTGTGAAATTACTCAGGATTATGGGTGTAAAAATCCCTAAAATCAACAGTCACATCAACTTTCTACCCCTTAATTTGGAATTTTGGACACATAGGATATATATTATCAAAGGGACTTGGGGTTTTGAAGGAAAAAAACCCCATTGCATTTACCTTCCATGTGACTAAGTACCAAGTATATCTAGATCAAGAGATGATAAAAAAATTACAAGATGAAAAAAAATATAAATATTCAAGGTATGGAAAACAAATGGATCCTCCCTTCCAAATAGAGGTGATGAGCCAAAATATCTTGAAAATACATTGATAGAATGTGGGTTAATATCCTTAAATTTATTAGGGTAAATAACAAGAAAGGGTCCCAATTATGCATCGATCTACAATTAAGGGTCGTGTTTATCAAGTGTAACAACGAGAGGCATGATCTTATTTTTTTGTCTCAAGTACAAGCCTTTGAGCATTAATCCAAACTATCACGATCTTGAAAACACATTGACAGATAGGGTAAATTATAAAAATGCCATAATTATGCATCGATATGCAATTAAGGTCTCATTTTTCAATTAAGGTCTCATTTTTCATATGTAACAAAGAAAGGCGTGATCTTTGTTTTTTGTCTCAAGTATATGCCTATGAGAATTAGTGATCCTTTTATGTGGACTTTGAACCCCGAAAGTGAAAAGTTTAGGACTTCTTTGTTGCATTTTAAAATGAAGCCCTGATAGGGAATCAACACATAGTTGGGACTTTTGTGTAATTCATCCAAGACGGTAATAAAAAGGGGGAACGAATCCTCTATTGTAGATGACAGCCGATGTGGTAATCCAGGTGGTCCCTCGGATGAGAATCGAACGACCTGCAGAGGAGGTCGGGGAAAATGGACTCGCATCTCGAAATTGTCCATTTGTGATCGGACAACTCTGCCATTTGCAGCCGGGCCTGTTGTACAGCAGACGATCCTTTCTAAATAAAAAGGATCGACATGATGAAACCAAACTTCATCCGGAAATATAACAAAATAAAGAACAATAAAAAGAATATACATTTAACAAAGTGGCATCAATTAAGCAGACCCAAAAACAGCAAACGATGGTGTGTTATTGACCCAGACTTACTCCAACTTTGCCCTTATCTGCAGAAATTATCGAAATAGTGTAAACTACACAAAAGACCCTAACCTATACAATTGATTTCAACATGTCATACCTGAACTATGAGAACATGTTCGGTTGGGGGTTTAACCTTCCTTGGGGGTTTTATCCCCCAAAATCCACTATTTATCTCACTTGTAGGGCCCACTCCCTCTTTCTTTTTTTATACATTAAATAAATTATTTCTCTTTCATCTATTCCATCAAAAATAATATATTATACCATATCATCTAAAAATTATAAACAACTCAAAATCTACTCACTTTTCCCAACTTCAATACAATCACATCAGAAAAATTACTCAATTTTCCAAACTTCAATACAATCACATCATAACAAACCCGTTAAACCTCAAACCCTCTATCCAAACATCAAAACACAAAAACGATTTACCATTCCCCAGTTTAACTCGGACTAACCCGACGACCAAACACACCCAAAAAGGTAATAATGCGGTACTCAATCTTTAGTATTTATTTCAATATAGTTTTGAGATGTTGTGATTTAAGGTTAAAAAGACAAAATGATCAACTAAAATTCAATAGTCAAGGACTATATTAATACAAATATTGAAAATCAGGTACCACAGTGTTACCATTTAAAATTTAAATATGGCATTGAAATCGAGTGCACGGTTCAGAGACTTTATTGTAATTTTCTCATTGGGATGTGTGCCACTTAAATACACAGATCACATGAAAGTGATTATGATTGTTCTTGTAATGCAAAAAAATAACTCATGGTTATAATAAGTGCATCTGATTCATACTCGACTTTGAGGAACAATGCCTCAACTACCGACGAGATCCTTTTGGCGAAAAAAGCTGAATATAATCAAGTGGAATGGTCACACCTGTAACGTCACTGGCTTAGGTCCCTGATCCGTTATCGAGGAAAACTAGCCTTGACAACTTATTGAGTACGGGCCCAAATGGATCCGTTGACAATCACCCAAAATGCTTAAGCTCAAATTGTCAAGTATGAATCCCCACCACTTATAATCCACACGCGCACTTCGTGAGTTTTAGATGTGGTACTATATTTGGAGGTATGAGTGTTATACAACACCCTCATTCAAATCATGTATACCCTGATGCCATAATTTGGACTTCGAAATATTTATCCCGTCCTCGTAAATGGAGGAATTTCTATTCATTTGAGCATGCACACTTGGAACTATGTATTTTCACCTCGTCATTGACAAGTTCTCCTTTTATTGAAAGCATAAAAAGGATATTCTTTCATATGGCAACATATGCTACTTGTACGGTATAAAAGAAGAAAATTTACTACACATCATCTTTAATTGTGCATCAAAAAAATCAAAATCACATAAGGAAAAATAGCAAAGACTTTTCCCACTTTAAGTAGTGCCGGCTACATAGATTCTTGTTCAAATTTGACACGACATAAGATTAAAAAAAGTCGAGATCCAAGATTTAACATCTAGCAATTTCAGCAAGAACACTTCTTTTGAAGCTATTGGTATGTTTTTGATTTTATGGAAAATCCCCCCAAGTAACAACACCAATAAACTGTTATTGATTTTTGAATGATATTATTAGATAAATTATCGTGTGGGAGAATTTTTGAAAAGCTTAATGGTTAAATCCGAGACGTTATAGGGATGAAAACAAATGTGAATATATTCGTATCCGATTCGCTATCATATTCGTTTTAGACATATTTTGACATTCGTATTAGTTTTCGTTTTAAAATGGATGCGGATATAGATATTACTTTGACATTCGCTAATATTCGCAATCGTATTCGTATATTCGTTTTGGTACATAAGTATATGAATATATTTATTCGTAGCAATGTGTAACGGTATTTTATGATTGCATTCACCATTATTGACATAATTGTTACGAAATTACTATATTTGGTATATCTATTTTATGTGTAAATCATCATAAACATGTATATTTTAGTTAATCTATTAAAAATTTCTGTTATTGTTCGTATCTGATTCGTAATCGTTTTACATTCGTATTCGTTTTTAAGGACATGATAATGCATTTTTCACATCCGTCAATATTCGTATCGCATTTGTATTCGCATTTTAAAATAGATAAGGATATGATTATACATATATTCGTATCCGTATCCGACCATTTTCTTCCCTAACTGAAAGTGGGGATGAAAACGGATTGGATACACCTATTTCAATATCCGTATCAGCTTCATATCTATCGAATACGAATATGGATACAGATATGATTCAGATATGCATTAAGTAAATCATATCCTTAAAAATATGGATACGAATCTGAATCGGATATCTATCGAATCCGGATACGAATCGAATAAAGAGCGGACCCGAATACGGAACAAATAAAGAGCATCCAAATATGAATCAAATAAAAGTGAATTCCAAATATGTATCCAATAAACATGGAAGATTGCATACGAATACGAATTGATTTTTTTATCAAAGTTCATAATTATTTAAAAAATGACAATGGAAAATAAGTTGCATCATGACAAAAGGGAGCATCAAGGTGACCTGCGCTCTTGACTGGATGCAAAAAAGGGGACGTGGTTTCATAACTTTTGTTCGTGCCCATCCCCAAACAAACATGAGTTTATTATTATCATTAATATATTGCATTTTATATTGTATACTTCTAATATAATAACATGAGGCTGTGGCTTATATCATATTAACTAATATATAAAACGATATTAAATATTGTATTTGGATATCCAGATCCAGATTCGGATATTCAAGACATTACCATATCCATATCCATATCCGGAAGATTTTTACAACCCATATCTATATTCGATTTGTACTCAATTAATATTCAGATACAGATTTCCATATCCAGTAATTTTTCGAATGTGGCAAGCGGATATTTGGATATATATGTATCCGTTTTCATCCCTACATGAAAAGCATCACGTTGTGGTTACTCTGCTATGACTTCTCATTGGATCCACTTATCCGCAACAAATGATTAACCTTGATATGATCACCTTATTCCACGATCACTCGCTCCAAGATTGAGTCACTTTATTTCAATAAAGAGGACCTTATACATCGTCCCAACAAGACTTCGATGGGAAATCCTAACAGAGTAATCACAACATACTCAATATTCTCTTTCCTTCACTTTAATTTTGTAAGCAGAATCATTATATATATAGAGAATTTATCGAGAGAGTACTGTGCCCATTTGGGTTTTTTTGAGCACCTAATTGTGGCCGTCCATCAATAAGATTCGATCCCTAAAAAATAGGAACTAATTTTCGTATGGAAATAAAATAAAATCGGATATTTAAACTTTTCTAAAAATAGCGTTACATTTTTGGAAATGCAATGCATACATATATGATTGCTAAAACTATCGATTCATTCCAACGCAAGGGACTTTTTTCATTTCAATGCATGAAGAGAGGTATGTGATTCGTTTCATAATTTGATCGCTTATTTCTATCATAATTTCGTTGTTTTAATGATATTTTTTTCTATTTCATCGTTTCATGATTTCATGATTTCATGATTTGATCGCTTATGAAATTTCATATTTTCTATCGTAAGCAATATTTTTTTCGAGAAGTATGATTGAAAAATGAGAAAGTGGTATTCATAATATCAATTTTTATTCAGTTTGATACATGATCTGTAGTAATAATTGATTTTTTATCGATTGTATTTTGATTTCATATAATAAGATATGCAGAGTTACTGATGTATTTACTTAATTTACTTATAAGATATTTTATGTTACTAATGCTAACAGAATTGTTACTTTTTCGTGTGTTACTTTGAAGATGTACTACGTTACTGCTCTTATAATCATTATTACTGATGAAAATGCTACAAGTTACTTGAGTGATTTAAATATTTACTTGTCCTTTGCTATTAGTTACTGATATAGAAGTAAAAGTTACTGATTCTTATATTCATTATTACTTGCTTGTGTTACTTTAAAGATATAATAAGTTACTGCTCTTATAGTCATTATTACTGATAAAAATTCTACAAGTTACTTGTCATTGAATGGTTCTTACTGAAGCAAGTATATTGCTGATTTACTAACAATTTATTACAAGTTACTTATCATATAACAAATGTTACTAACAATTCAATACAAGTTACTTGTCATTGAATGATTCTTACTGAAGCGAGTATATTGCTGACTTACTAACAATTTATTATAAGTTACTTGTCATATAACAAATGTTAGTCACAATTCATTACAAGTTACTTGTCATTGAATGATTCTTATTTAAATGTGTATATTGCTGAGTTACTTTTCTTTATACAATTCTTACTATTCATGGATATAAATTAACTTATTGTTTCTTGTAGAACAAAGCATCAATTTGGTATTTTGAAGAAGTTGTTGTTATGCCGAGGAGCGAGAGCAAAAAAACATCATCTAAATGGACTAGAAGATAGTTGAAATTTGGATGTTCACCATATAACTATAATTAAGTAATTTATATGTGACTTTCAGTAACACTTGACGTATTACAAGTAATTAAATAGGCTACATAAGTAAAGAAGGTGTGATTCGATTGTAATTCAAAATAAAAATTAAAATAAGTAAGATATATAGAAGCATCAGTAACATGTAATAAATTGTAGGCAAAAGAAGGTAATGGAATAAGTAAGTTGGAATAAGTATAAAAAATTACGTGACCAGTAACTTATGCAATGCTATCAATAACAATCGATACATTATAAGTAATTAAAAATATTATATAAGTAAATAAGAGGTGCTTCAGTAAGACTCGAAGTATTAAGTAAATATAACATTAGTAACAATCAAAATGACTTCAGTAAAATGGACATTTGTAATCAGTACTTATTGTATGGACATTAGTAATTCACATACTTAATTACTGATCTCACAACAATAGTTACTTGAGAACTGAATATGTATTACTTGAGTAACATGAATAAATTACTGATCTCTGTACAATGTAATATTACAGATGTAAAATACTGATAATTGTTTCAGTATTACTGATCTCGCAACAGATAATTACTTAAGTACATTATTTACATTATTGATCAAATATATAATGACTATTTCTTCGGTATGAAAGTAATGACTTAAATATATCTTTCCAAAACCACCTTCCTTTTTTTTAAAGGACTCCATATAATTGGAAATATAAGAGGCTCAAACGTATTAATATCCTTCCAAATCCGACCATCTATTTTTAAGGAAATGATTTAACTCGAATTCTTATTATGTTAATAACGCAAACCACATTGTTATTGCCAAAACCATCCCCTTCCAAATAGATACAACACATACACGTGACGAGCCCATATTTGGTGCTCACCACAACCCAAATGGGCACAGGGCTCTCTGGATAAACCATATACATACATACATACACACACACACAGGATGCCAAATATTGACATAATCAAAAATTTTATGTGATATTCTAATTTTTCCTTTAACCATATCAGGTTCTTCCATGTATGTTTGAACGCTTTATGTCTCTTTTTGTACAAAAACTATTAGGAAGTGTTTGGTTACCGTGTTAGTTCCGGTTAATCTGGAAGAAGGTAAACCATTTTTGCATTTTGGTGTTTGGATAGAGGGTCAGGTGTTGAGTGGGTTTGTTATAATGTGATTGTATTGAAGTTTGGAAAAGTGAGTAGTTATTATGATGTGATTGTATTGAAATTTGGAAAAATGAGTAGAAGTTGAGCAGTTTATAATTTTTAGATGATACACTGATGTAATATATTATTTTTTTGATGGAATGGATGAAAGAAAAATAATTTATTTAATGTTTAAATAAAGAAGGGAGAGTTGACCCCACAAGTGCGAGAAAAAAGGGGAGTTTTGGAGGGTAAACCGCTTGGGGGGGGACCCCAATCTGAACGACACCTTGCTACTATAGTGGTTGTTGTGTGAATGTCTGTATGAAAGGTCAATATTCCGAAATCTCTATGAGACTATTTCTTTTTCCATCTTGAAGATTACTAGATCATATGTAGTCGACTTTGAATGATTAAAAGATTTCCTGTCATATACGATATCAGATATCATTATAATGGTCGTCATCTGTTCTTTCTTTGAAACATTAAAAGACGTGGTGCTCAAATAATCTAAAGTAAATTACAAAAAAGTCCATGAACTATACACATGATTTCAATGTCATACATAAACCTTAAAAAGTAACAATGTGATACTCAAACTTTCAAATTTGTCTCAATGTGGTCCTGACTATTGAAATTTAAAGTTAAAATGATGAAGTAATCAACTAAATTCCTACGATGAAGGATCACATTGAGACAATTTTGAAAGTTCGGATACCGTACTATTACTTTTTAAAATTCGGATATGACATTGAAATTAGGTGCATAGTTCAGGTACTTTTTTGTAATTTACCCAATAATCTATGCTATTTGGCATGCGTATTTTATGTCATTGTATAAACTATAAAGTTGCTCATGTATGGTACGATTCTCATAAATAGAAAGAAAAACACATTCGACAATAACACTAGTTATTTGCATTAGATAAAATGTATATGTTTACATAAATGAAATATGGCTACATATTTATACAACACCAATCATATATTTATTTTGAACATGTAATATATTTTCAATATTTTCATCTACCCTATTTGTTTACCCCTTTGTTCCTTCCACCCATCCACACACACAACCTCCCATTGCACACGGCAAAGCAAGGTGAATCTCCTTGCCCTACAGCTGCTAAAGGAGAGCCCTCTCCCCTCCCCCTCTCCCACGTCCATTCAGATCATCGCCACTGCTCCCCCAAACGCCTACAACATGTTCCCTCTTTGCTAATGACTTCACCGCCAAATCCCACTTTTCAGGTCAAAAGGATCCCCTTTCCTCTCATACATCCGATCTTTGAATTGGGTCATCGTTATATCTGCTGTTAGATTCGTTATTTACGAAAAAGATTCGACTTTTAGGTCCACACAAAAAGGTTACTTTATATTTTTGGGCGCAGTGCTTAGCTTGTTTTTGGATTCTCTCGTAGCCTTTTCCCTTAGCTCTCTGTTTTTGCCTTTATGAAATGGCAACTTGGGTTCTTCTTCTTGATTTGCAGGGGAGTTATAAGTAGCAGCTGCAGCCATTGGCGAGTAGAGTGGATTGTCAAGGGGCTTCCATATTGCCAAGATGAGCAGCAGTTCTCTTCCTTCTGGTTGGTACCTGTTGTTTCTTTTTGCATTGTTCTTGGTCCTTCAGTTGGTATCTTTGGTAGTCGGTATTTGGCTTAAAAATAGGCACAACATGGATTTGAGGGGACATGATTCTGCAGCCTGAGTTTAAGAGTCCGTTACTGAGTTTTGTGCCGGCTTTGGAAATTTATGGGTATTTTGTTATTTTATTAGGAGTATTTTGTCATGGTAGTTCGTTATGAATGACATGACCTGTCATATATGTATATGAGCGGAGGCGAACAATCCACAATGGATGGCACTCACTCAATGTGAGAAAAGGCTTTGTTTTGTAGTTAGTACGAAATGCTGTAACTTACATGGTACATGGGTTGATTGGTACATGGGTTGAAGTTCATTGGCTTACACTCTTCCACTACGCTTGCAGGTGCTAGAAGAGCATTTGAATATGGGAGGACCCATGTTGTCCGACCCAAAGGGATGCATCTTGCCACTATTGTCTGGCTTCACGGACTAGGCGACAATGGTTCGAGGTATTTAGGATGAGATTCAATTGTTGTGCCTGCTTTCATCAGAATGCTAGTACATGCTTAACAGTTTTATTGTGCTTTTCGAAGTATAGGCTCTATTTGTCTTCGTGGATCATACCATCTTTGTGTGCTATTTTTATTTTCCATTATTCATATTTGATATATATTGCTTTGAGTTTGGAGCTGTTTTTTTTGCATATTGTAATGCTCCAATATTTATCAAGTGTTGTGTGATGCCATCTTCCAAAATGTGCTTAAGTATAACTTAGATGATGTTTAGCGGACATAAATGCAGTTTGGATTATTTTTGCTATGTTATTTTCTAAGATCATCCGTTCTTTTGTAATCTTACTAGCATTATTTGTCAACAGAAGATACTAAATTGAGCTATGTATTTCTTTTAGTAAGAAATTTGCCTTGACTAAATCCATCCTATGAAATGATGCTTTTTTTCTACCAAGAGAGCTTGCAAATGCATGTGCCGGCTATTCTGTAGAAGTTTGCATGTATCTCCATTCCGGTATTATGGGTCGTAATGCATCTTGCCCGACTTTTTGGATTTTGATGAATACTTCCTAATGTATCATATCCTTTTCTTAGTTAATTTTTTTTTTAATTTTGTTGATCATGGTAACTCGGAATTATCATATTTGTCAGAGCCATCCAATTTAAATTTGTACTGTCTAGTGTCATATATATGTGATAGCTATTGTATTCCCGATTTCACCATTTAGGATATTTTGGAACCTCATGGACTACTCTTGCAAGTTTTAGGTAAGTGTGCAATTCAGTTGATATGCGTTCAATCCTATTTAAGCATGCAGATAAAGTCCTATTTGGTTTGGGATTCCAAATCTTGTTTGTTTTAGGATTTGAAGTCCAATTTGTTTTGGAATTCGAAGTCATATTTACTTTAGGATTTGAAGTCCTTTTTTATGATTTATTTGTATGAGAGGAGATACTATATAAGCCGAATTATTCTCTGTACTATAGAGAGGTCTCTCCATGTGCTAGCTTACTCTGCTCATAGCATATGATATATCTGGCCTAGTGACCGTAAAGAAAAGCAGTTTGCCCACTAGGCTTATATATCACGTAGTGTCCTCAAATTCATGATCAGTGGATGTAAAATGTTTTCACAGTTCTCCATGGATGCAAGATGGATTGCATCCAAGCAGTCCAACCTCTTTAAGAATATCTAAGCAATACTTTTGCTGTGATAGATGTAATCCCCGTGCAGTGTGTATCACCTTAATGCTAAGAAAGGAACGGAGTTGACCAAGATCATTTATGACAAACACCTTCCAGAGGAAGGAGTTGGTCTTCGAAATGCTAGCTTTATCATCACCAGTAACTACCATATCATAAACATAGATAGTTGATATAACCATGCCAACTGATCGTTGTATGACAAAAACAAAATTTAGTCAGATGTCGTCTTGTGGAAGTCAAGAGAGATGATCTCAGTAGTGAGCCTGTCAAACTAAGCCCATGGACTTTTCTTTAGGTCATAAATGGCATTACTAAGTAGGCACGCATGCTCCCCCTTGGCTGAGTCACCCGGTGGTTGCGTCGTATAGACTTCCTCCTTGAGGACGCTATTAGAGGAAAGCATTCTTCACAACTAGCTGAAAGATGAGCCAATTCTTATTAGTTGCATCCGAAAGAATGGTGCGGATAGATCCCATCTTGGCCACTGGAGAAAAAGTCTCAATATAATCCACGTTGGTCTTCATTCTGTCCATAGAACCATCATGTATCTGTTTGGTCGTGAAAACCCATCCACAAGTAACATGCTTGACACCATGGGGGATATGGCACAAGATCCCATGTATACATGGATGTGAGTGCATCCATATCATCCATGACCTTTTCACAACCATGATCCTGCAATGTACTATGATGACCTTGAGGAATAGAAATAGCAATTATAGTATTTGTAAATTGCTTGTCACAACTGGATAGACTATCAGCGGAAGAACAATTTGACATATGATGTATAATACATTACCATTTGGTCCGTCGCAGAGCTATATGGAGTTTTGGTGGAGCACCTGGAGCTACAATGGTGGGACACTTGAAGATGGCACATCATCTTGCAGATAAGGAACGGTTGATGGTACAAAGTTAGAATGACCAGTATGTTTACTTTTGTAGAGAATGGGTGGTGACGGAGCTCCAGGGGTATGTTACTAATAGACTGAGTAAAGTAGCTGGTCTGTTCAAAGAGTGTGACGTCAGCAAAAATATAGTAATGATGACCTTTATGGTCATAAAACCTGTACCCCTTTGGGTGCGAAAGTATTCTAGGAAAAAACACTTGATAGCACGAGGAGATAATTTATCTTAGTCTGGAAATTATGAACAAATGCAGTGCAACCAAAAATGTTCAATGGGAGCATAAAGGATGTCTCATTCGGATATAAGTGAGGGAAATGATTTACCCCTTTTAGGACAGAGGACGGGACCCTATTGATGAGATAAGTGAGAATGAGAATGGCGTCCCCTCAGTAGGTCTTGGGCACCTTCATGTGAGTAAGTAATATACGGGCCATGTCAAGAAGGTGGTGAAGTTTCCGCCATGTTACCCCATTCTGCTAAGAGGTATACGAGCGGGATATCTGATGAAGGGTTTTCTGAGAAGCGATGAAGGGCAACAAGTCTCGTTGTTTAAACTTACACCAAGTCCTGTTGGGTAAATTTAAGAGCATTGTAGTTCATATAGTTTGATTACAGGAGGAAAAAGTTGTTTTAATTAACTGAGAGAATGTCTTGACAATATTTTTAATTTCTAATTGTTCCTTGATTAAATAGACGCAAGAAGATATGTTGTAATCATCTATAAGATAGCAAAGTGTCTATGTCCGGCAATAGTACAAATAGGACAAGACCCTTAAATATCAAAATGGACTAAAGAAAACAACAATGATCAACGTGGCTCAGTCCTACGTGGAAAGGAAGTGCGACGATGTTTGTCGAACTAGCAAGCTTCACACTCAAATGGTTTCGATGAGGACAACATAGGAAACATGAAAGAGCTCTAGCAGAGAGGTAACCGAACTGTAAAGCCATAGGAATGGGCCAATAGAGATGGAGACAACACCCGCAAAGGTTGAGTCAGCAGGGATATCAAGGTAATAGAGGCCGTTCTTCTTACACTCCTACAAAAGTCTGCATCTTCCAGATGTCATGAAAATAACAATAGAACTCATCAAAGATCACAAGATAGTTCAATTCAACACATAACTTATGAACTGACAATAAGCTCAGAGGAAAATCAAGTGCATAGTGAACGCCCGAAAGCATGAGCTTGGAGGAGAACTCCATAGTTCCAAAAGTGGTAACAAGAGAATGAGAATCGTAGGCCAGCCGAACTGATTTGACAGTGTAAAAGGGTTGAGAAGAATCATAAGATTACCTTTTCCAGTCAAGTGGGTAGACAGACTCACATGCTCATTGATCCATGCACGGTTTAAGATATCGTGATATATCAGTATCGACGAGATGTGGTTACCAACATTCATATACGTATATATATATATATGTATATGTATATCCTTTTCTAGGATGCCAACTGATATCTCACGAGATATCAACAATATATTGCCATATCGAGTCATATCATTTAAAGTGATTGGTTTTAGTACACAATTTCTCGGATATCGACCGGTATCGTCGATATTTCGCTGATATCTATCTATATATATCAATGATATTACCCTTGTAAGCTTGTTTTCACTATTTATTCTGCTACTCCTAGTATGAAAGCACATCATGGTTTATATATTTTATTTCAGATCGGTAGGGTATGGTGCGATGTAGGATACGTGATAATTCTTTAATTGGTGAACTTCATCCCATTTGGCTACAGAGATGAAATCATGAAACAAGTCTATTGTTGATCAAGTTAGAATCACATGTCCATAACATATATCAACAGTCAGCAGTCAACTGCCAGCATTGACATCCAACGATATGTGCAATATAATATGTATTAGTGTGTTAAATACACCTCATTCTTGTATATAAATATGCATTTGTATGCTATTTATTGTTTCGATAATTAGGATGATCCTAATTCATGAAAATTTTCTTTTTTGCACCATTTTCGAGATTTCCACTGATATCATCGATATCCGATATATCCTTTTTTGGGCGGACTGATATGATAATGTTGGAGTATAAGTTGTATACGTTACTTATGTGGGAAATGGGTAAATGGACCTCTCCAGGATCCATTTACCTCATCCAATTGTTTAGTCTCACGTCTACCAGTTGTGGGATGTGGAGACTCAGTGGGGGCTATATATAGACCCTCACACCCATTGTATCTAGATGAGAAAAGCAATAGAAGCATCAACCCTTTGTGGCAATAGAAGCATCATCTTCCGATCTCCAGCCCCTTTTCCACAATGCCCCAGGTGGAGGCTCTTCTCGATGCTCAGACGGAGCGCCTCCCCTCCAAATCCAGGCCATCGAGCACGTCCAATGATAGTTCAAGAGGTAGAGTTATCCGTTCAGTCACGCATGTAGGTGACTAGAGCAAGAATTTCAATGCCCGGGAGGGGCTGGAATCATTCTGGAAGCAAAAAAGGAGGGTTGGAATCGCCCTAGCAACGACAAGTAAGGTCTGAAATTGCCTTGTAGCCAGCCGCTGTAGGTGCTGGTGGCACTTGGAAGCCATGGGGCAGGCCTGGAAGCCCTTGGCTGTGGCCTACGATGGATTGCTGCAGCCCTAGATGGCTAGCAACGGCACTACTATGGCCCGGTGGCATGTGCTGGCCCCTGGATGGGTTGGCGGTGGCTACAGGCTGGGCTGGCAGCACCGCTAGTTGGGGTAGAGATGCACGAAATCACGTGCAGGCCCTTGGTTGGGCTATCACAGTGCACGATAGGGCTGGCTGCGCCTATAGATGGCGGCAGCTCGAGGTTGGGTACACATTGGAGAGACCTCGCACATGAGTTCCTCTTGCGGGACCCAAGGTTGAAGGAAGGGCCCGCACAAGGAGAGATCTTGGAGAAGAGAGGGCTGGCAGCGGCGGCAGGTGGTTGGGTATGAATCCGGTCTAGAATCTTTGCTTTGATACCTTGTCGAGAAAAGTTTGATAATGAATGACTCATCTTATTCAATGGGTCTAGGGCCTCTTATATATAACGTGAAACGCTATAGAGGTGAAAAGAGAAAATTATATAGATGCCTTAAAGGGGTCACAATTCTCAATAACTATAAAGAGAAATAGTCCATTAACTCTAACACGATGATTTCCCACAAGTTCCGGTTTTGTTTTGGAGTAACGTTGGATTTCCAGCATGGTCGATTACTCTGGTGGGCATGGACGGTCTCATCTTGCAGAACCTTCCACCTTGGTTGGATTACAGTATTTTCAAAATTTCAGAAATGGATTCAGTGTCTGCGTGTAGAAATGAGAAATTTGATTATCGTTTATCAGAACAAATCTCGCAAATACTTTGGCTTTACTTCCTTGCTTTTACTTTTTAGAAATGATAAATGTATTTAATTTTACGTAGCTTCGAAGAAATCGATTCTTCAAATATCTCGCTGTTTGGAGCATTCCGCGTTTATGTCCCATACCTAGATGAGACAGTGATTGGTATAAACAGCACACATATTTATCGGAGGGGGGTTGTCATCTTTTTGTCTTTTTCATAAATCACAATTATGCTAATAAGATTTTTACGGACAAATCTTTCTGATGAGCAACATGAGCAACATGAGCAACATGGATTGTGAACGCTGACAACCATCAAGTTTGAATCTCACAATATATTACCTTATAATAACACTGGATGCCTCTACATTTGTATGCCCTTTAGTTTCGCAAGGAAAGACTACCGCTTCTGATTTTGCTGTCTGGTATTCCTTTGCAGTTGGTCCCAGTTGTTGGAAACCCTTCCTCTTCCTAATGTAAGCTTTTGTGGAATTCTTCTGTTGGTTTGCAACACTTGTTTATCATCTGGTTACATCGTAAATGCAATCCTAATCCTTTTGGGAGGCTGTATGCAGATAAAATGGATATGCCCTACAGCTCCCACTAGGCCTGTGGCGATATTTGGTGGATTTCCTTGCACTGCATGTAAGCTTACTTTGGACTAGTTCTGTGCCTCTTATGTTTGGTCTTAATCTTTTGCCACATCTAGACAATCAGAAATTGGCATTGCAAGAAACTGTCATGTCTCCAAGCAAGATTTACATTCCTCGTCTCAACAGGGTTTGATGTTCGAGATCTTTCAGAAGATGGTCCTGATGACGTGGAAGGTTTAGATGCTACTGCTGCTCATGTAGCGAACCTGTTGTCCACGGAACCTGCAGATAGTATGCTCTTTAAACCTTTAAATTTTGGTATATTCTTTATGATATTTGTCAGTGGTAGTGAATGCCAAACTTTCCTTTCTTCCCTTTTTTAAAGCCAAAGGATGGCCAGTAAAGGCTAATGGTCATCCATTTGTTATGCTTTGCTTTGTATTGAGCTGTAGAATGTGTGTATAAAGTATCAATTCTTTCAATTCGCATGGTCAATGTCATGAAGTCATTCTACTCTATGGAGAAACGACCCAAAGTAACAAACGAATTTTAGCAGCTAGAGACTGAGCAGTGCATGATTAAACTCATCAATTCATATTTTTTGGTCAAAAAGTAATTTTACATTAGTTATTAGTGCTCTGTGGTCAACCTTGTTGGATTGATCAACGGATTCAATACAACATTCATGAAAGGTATGAGAACACTACCTTTATGTAGCAACTAGGACATGTAAGCGGTACCTTTCTTCTTTGCTTTAAGTGGTGGAAGAGTAGTAGTCTTCTCTTCCCTGACCCGATCATTAAAGCTTCAGACTGCTTTTCCAAGAAAGATTGAGCACCAAAGCACACACCGAATTCTCTTCTGACTACTTTCAGCGTTCCTACTTTCCTCGAAAGAAGAATACCGGGATCCCTATGACCCATGTGTGCTACCCAATGTACGAGACCACCAACTTATCTGCATTGTGCATAGAAAAAAAATAACAACAAGGGAAGTTGATTAGAATGAGAACAAGGGACAAACCGTATAAATAAATATGACTTTGGTGAAAGAAGGGACTTGCATCAAGTCCTTTAGTTGTCTAATTTGCTCATGTTATGAGTCTTTATAAGTCCAATATACTCTTTTAAGATGACAGCCCTTCCATAAAGGAGAACGGAAGCTTAGCAAACAATTTATGCACATTCTAGGTTGGTAAGAGGCATGATAACCTACTTCTCTGGAATGTTTAAGGTGAGTGAGATACTGTGGCCGAGGTGATAAGAGAAGGGCTTGACCTTTTTAACTCTTGGTTCTCACCCTCAAGTTGGAGGTATTTTATATTCTTGAACAGGAGATACAATACCTCACTTTTCTTCACTAAAGGACTTTTAATGGGCAGATTAGTTATCGTGATGTTGATCTTTTTCTAAGTAATATGGTTGGATTTTTATCAGTTTGTTGTAAGAAAATTCAAGAGATTTATGCATCCTTTGACTGTATATATTGGAGAAAAGAGTATACCTCCTAGTTGGGATTCTCTTTCTATTTAAATCACCCCTACATTTGTACAAAATATATTAGAGTAACATAAAATCATGTATGACCATTGACTTTTTTCCTTCTTCCTTGGTTTTCCTTTTCTCCTTCTTTACTTCATTTTTCATCCTTAACCTTGTTTATTCTCCCTCATGCAGCGTGACATGCACTCACTCTCTGCACCTCATGCATCTCCGTGCATTCTCGTACAAGATCCTACTTGGTTGGTGTGCGTTCAAGTTTCCTTTGCCTTCTCATGTTTTTATTCCCCATTTAGAATCCTCTAACTCAAAAAAGCTAGAGACTGCGCAATATAAACTCATCAATTAGTATTACTTGATCAAAAAGTCATCTTACATTAGCCCCTAGCTAGTGCTTTGTGGTCAA